>OMNV01009940.1:0-12346 GCA_900303265.1 Brotula barbata | reverse complement strand
GGTGTTGACACTGTGGCTCTGCCTGACAGATGAATCACTGAGGGTAGAGGCCGTAAGGCGACAGGCATACACACACACACACACATTTGTATATACTTGGTTGGACAGGTGGAGGTGCAGAAATAACCCAGAAATGAGTTTCAGTTTGTTGACTGCGTAAAATTTTACAGCCATTGCAACTTTGCCACTTCTCGCAATCAGCAGGTCAGCAGAGCTCGGCGAGGCGGTGCGGGGCCGAAGATCCACAGCGGCCTCGCTCACTCTTGACGCTAACACGCTAAAGTGCAAAGAGAGACATTTCCTTTGAGGGAAAATCCTGCGCTTTGTGGCATTTTGACAACAGCTGACAAATCCCTCATTTCTCCAGAATGTCAGCCGTGTCACAAGACTCCCGAGGCCAAACACGCCGGACAACCCCTGACACACACTCAACACAGACAAACAACACTCGTACACACACAGTCAAACGCCGCCTCGGGAGGCTTTCTATAGAAAAAGAGGTTAATGCCATAATCTTTCAAACACAAAAGCTCTTTTGTCACCTCGGTACTTCACCAGCCCCCTACCGTCCTCTCCCCTCTCCCCAGGCAAACGGCCTTCCCCCGTGTGATCAGCCAGGACTCCCACCCCCTCTTCCCCCTCCTGGGTGACCACAGCTATGGGGGCGGTCAACCAGTGCAGCTCACTCCATTACCCTTGTGCTAAACGTCCAAGAGGACAGACTACAGATGGGACAGATGGACGCTCTGTCTTGTTAAACCAGGTGAGACGTGAACACAGCGCCAGAGAACTGCGGCCGACCGAGCTGAGCCGGTTCCCCCTCTTTGACCACTAACAGCTCTGCGCTTGGCCGTGACTGTCACACAAACTGTGATTTGCGGACGCGGGGCGGACAGATGAAAAATCGCGGGCCGAGCAAGCGGCGGCGGCGCTAATGCAGCCTTTCAACGCGGCGCTGATGGGCAGGCGGCGAAATGGCTGAGGCAGCAGGTAAACGCAGGTCGTGCCGTATTGATGTATCGATGCCTCTCCTTTGTCCATTACGAGCCGGAGCTGCTAGAACGGGGCGTGGGTGTGTGTCTGGTTGCCACCGGCCGGGGAGACCATTAGTTCACCGTGTCACAAATCGAAGGCGAGTATCGACGGGCCGGCGGGGGCAGTCGATTCGCACAGATCTCTCACTCCCCTCTGCCATCCACGGTAATGGGCCTACGGTCCACTCAACGCTGCAGCTGTGCGTCTTGTCTGCTGGGATGAAGGGACACTTTTACCTTGGCGTCCTCTTTTTGTGTCGTTTTGTAATAACCCGAGCTCCTCTCGACGATTGTAAAACTGATCCGACTATGATGTCAGCATCACACGGGGGACGTTGAAATTGGCGCTGTTGCTTCTTAAATAAAGAAGAACACCATTAGAATATATAATTGATGCATTAATCCGACGATACTGGCCATTTATAAACGACACGGAGGTTAAACGTGGTAAAGACAGGTTGTCCTTTGATGAACTTGCTCTGATGAGACGTTCAGTTTCTCTTCCCCGAGGCTCAGAGACAGACCAGAGACCAGAGCCCCTCCATGACGGCCAACAGGGTGGGACGAACATTAGCCGAGCATGCTGCAATCGTTGGACTAGACTCCTGGGGCCGTCCCATGTGACATCACTCACACTGTGAAGTCATTCAGCAGGGAACATCCAGATGTTTTCTGCCAGAGACACTCCCTCTGTCTTTTATTGTTTTCTAATCAGGACCCCCCCAGAAGAGACCCTCATCAGATTGACTTTTATCTGAGGAACAGCACAGATATCAGAGGCGATCCAGAGCAGCTCGTCTCCTTTTGTCTCCTTCTGATTGTGATATCCATGCAGCTGAGGGAAGGTCAGGATTGACATTCACAGACAAATTTCAGCTGACAGAATATTTGTCTTCTTTGATACAAGGACACAACCCCAAACCCAAGACGCAGACCCATCTTCAGGGAGGACAGCAGAGCTGGATGACATGGCCGTTATCAGCCTGCCGGGCTCAAACACAGTATTAAGAGTGCTCCTTGTCTCTCCTCACAGGACGGTGGCTGAACTGGGTCAAACAAGAGCAGTGTGTTTTTCCTGTGTGTCTGTGTGAGCGCCCTGTGGTTCAGGGGGAATTCCACTGGGAAGAGTGTGACCCTGAACACTGGCCTTCCTGTTTGACAACAGCGGTGATGGGAGAGAGAGAGAGAGAGAGAGAGAGAGACAGAACAGAAGGAAGGTAGAAAGAACGAAAGAAACAGAAACACAGAGAGAAGAAACACAGAAGGAAAGAAAGAAAGAAAGAAAAAAAGAAAGAAAGAAAGAGAAAAAGTGAGAAAGAAAGAAGGAAACACAGAAAGAGAGAGAAAGAAAGAAAGAAAGAAAGAAAGAAAGAAAGAAAGAAAGAAAGAAAGTCCAGGGATGGCCTCTCCACCTCACACACACTGTGGTGCTGCTGGTGGTGTTTTTGTGTGTTTGAGTGTGTGTGTTGGTGTGTCACTGCGGAGAGAGGCGTGGTCTAACGTGATTCACTTTGTGGTGTATCTGTGTGTGTGTGTGTGTTGAGACTGCTGTCCTGTGTGTATTGGTCACTTTTTTTTGCATGGATACAAACACGATCACACCGAGAGGGAAAGAGGATGCAGGCGTCTTATATGTCTTCACACACTGATAATGAGGTCAGAGTCAGCGAGGAGGACAACGAGGAGCAGGAAAGGTTCATCATCGCCATCAGGACGCACACACAAACATGCACGATATGGACACGAACCACCTGACTGGTCACAGTTTGATGTTTCCATGTAAAGTAGGACGGTTTAGCATGTGTTTGCTATTAAAGTCTTTGATAAAAAGCGTTCTATTTTCCTGCTGAACCCCTGAAGACAGGAGGAAGTTTAATCTCAGCAGTAAGAGGAAGTTGAAGGGGCTATCACAGCGCTGACACCACACTTCCTCTACCTACGAGTGGAGACAGGATGGTGACTACCTTCAGAAGGAAGCCAGCCTGACTCTGAATTCTGCTAGGATTTGCACAAAAACAAGCGATGAGCAACAGGAAAGAGTTTCTTCCAAGTATCATGGCTGGAATTCTCATCTCTTCAACTCTACAATACACACAGAATGAAGGCAGAACAGCTAGACTCTTATTGTGAAAGTCCAATATTTGTATGTGTGCATCCATACTGTTGGTAATGCTGGGGATGAGAGTGGGGGTTAGGATGATGATGATAATGATGATGATCTGTTCACTTAAAACAGGATGATGAAGGGATGAATCACTGAACCTGACTAACCACGCAGGACTCCACAGCATTAACCTGAACCACCATCGTCATCCATCCATCTATCATCCACCATCCATCCATCTATCATCATCCATCATCATCCATCATCCAACTTTCATCCATCCATCTATCATCCATCCATCATCCATCCATCATCCATACATCCATCCATCATCCATCTATCCACCCATCCATCATCCATACATCCATCCATCCACCTTCATCATCCATCCATCTATCATCCATCATCCATTCATCATCCATCCATCCATCATCCATTCATCATCCATCCATCCATCATCCATCCATCCATCATCCATCATCTGTCCATACATCCATCATCCACAAATCCATCCATCCATCATCCATTCATCATACATCATCCATCCATCCATCCATCCATCCATCTATCATCCATCCATCCATGCATCCATCTATCATCCATCCATCCATCCATCCATCCATCCATCCATCCATCCTCCATTTATTCATATATTATAAGAGATCTTGGATTGTAATATTTCATTCTATCATTGATTAGCTGTGTAGTTCTGTATGAAATTATAATATTATTGATACTAAAGACTCCATTTTGGTACCAGCAGACCGCTGACAGGCATGGTCTTTTCCTGCCTTTTCCTGCAGCCTGGTATTTTGGTGTAAGTAGAGCAGGTCTACCGGAACACACTGGTACTTTCACCTGTCCCTACACCCCCTGCACTGATGTCCTAAACCACACAGTCTAATTTAACCAGCACACACATCTAAACACACAGACTACAGTATAATCTGAATTTATGAATGTGTTATTGCACACAAATCATTAATCCACCTCAATATTTGTTCATGTGCCTCCAGCGAACTGCTGAAGACACAGAGAAAGAGAGTGTGACTGTCTGAATGAGCCATCAGGGAGATCGAATCTGTGGTTATGGGTCATGGAGGACACATTATAGGACTTAAGACAAAGACAGGCTGTCCTCTGATCCGCACCTAGTTGCGTTCAGGGACCTGCTGATATAACAGCTGTCAGTCGTGTACTGTCTGCACGATCTGTTTACGTCATTCGTCCTGCCGGTCCAGTTTGACGCTGATTTTACACGCAACTACAAATGCTCACAAGTAAACCTTTGGCAAAATTACGTTCATTACCTTCAATAGGCTTTCAATGATATTTACTGTCATTTTGCCTTTTGGATGTTTCGCTTGTAAACATTTATTTAATTGCTAACAAACTATAATATTTACTTTGTTTAGATGTGGGATGAAACTCTTTGTCTTGCACACTGCTCGTTCTCGCATGCACTGTGAAGGACCAAATGAGCTCTGACGGAAAATCATAATCCGAGTCAAATCTTAGTCCATCTGTCAGTACTGATGACACCACTGTGAGCATCTTATTTTGTACTAAATCAGACCAAAACAAAGCTACTAACTGTTTTTTTACCTATTTATTTAGGTTGTCTCACGCCAGAGAATAAAAAAGGCCAAACTGATTTGTGTAAATCCATAATAACAACACTTTATACAACACCATGTCTGCTGGGCTCCAAGGATAAAAGAGTACTGTGCTGATACTAATACTAATACTAATACTCTATGATAATATTTTCGTCATACACACATCCAGCTGACAGGTGCACGCCTTGGACCACACTTTTGGCACCGAGTACGCTAATCAACAAACAAATGCTCATCGTTCCATATGTGAAAGCGTTCCATCCACGGCTTGTGACATTTTAAGAATCTTCCACCATGAGGCCCTAACACACACACCATCACGCCTTCACCCACATGCTTACTAATGTTGTCGTGTGAAAGCTTCTTCCACGAGGCACAAACACAGGTGCACGCCGAGCAAGTCCCGTTCAAATAAAAATCGTTCCATGTGGAAGGTTGTGGGCGCGTCTCACTAAGTCATCCGTGGCAGCCTCCCATTATTGTCTCATAAAAGCAACTGGCGCCTTGTGAGCCATACATGTCACCACCAACAGCTCCACTGTCTGTGCTGTTTCCAGTCTGCACGCAGCGGCAGCACGAGGGCTACGGCAGAACGTCTGGATTCAGCGAAACGCCGGGAATGAAGCAGGAACAAATACGGCGAGGAGAGACAGAGACATGGGGATGGGAAAAAAAGATGAAAAACAACCGTTCATCCATTCATATAATGGACGTACAGGTGATCCAGCTCAGGTCTTCATACCACAGAGGGTTCATGGTTATGTCAAAACATTCAACTGATTAGAAATAATAATTAGAAATAAGAGACTACATGGGATGTTTGTCATACCAGATTAAAGCAGCATACAGGGACTATAAATATGGGGATTACAGCTCGCAGCTAATACTGCTACAATACATTTATTGTGAATTTTCCCTGCTCAAATAAATACAAAAATGAATCAGTTTTTAATTTAATAATAAGATTAAAAAAACTCTTTCTATTATTTGATGTTAAACTCCTTGCTGGATCATTCTGTAACGTGTCTTCAACACGTCCCTAAATGACTCGTTAGCACTTTGTGTGGCGTTAAAACACACACTTCAAAAAGGCATCGACCCCTTGGTGAATAAATAAAAGCAGGAAGGACGATGATAAAGGAGAAGCTCCGACCGACCACCTAAGGTTAATGGTTCAACACGCCGAGCCTGGCTTAACAGGCCGGCCTGATAAGACCGTACAGATGTAATATTAGCGTCCCATCGGCCCCTGCGGTGCTGTGACAGACAGGTATCGATGAGGATGGGATGGGACAGGACAGAGGGACGAGCAGCAGGAGGGTCCATTCACAAATCTGTGCTGCTTCTAGCTTCTTATGGTTGGAAATAGAACACATCTGGCAACAAGCTGGTGTTTTCAGCCACATCTGAATGGGGCTGGACGATTTGTGTGTTTGTTAGAAGCATCCATCCATCCATCCATCCATCCATCTATCTATCTATCCAGTTATCATCCGTTTCCCTCTCATTTCATACACCTCCACCAACATTAATAAGATTACAGCTCACGTGCTTGCCCTGTCCACTACAAAGACACACACCCCAACCTATCACCAACACGAACACACACAGATACATGCACACAGACGTTCGGTCCACCCGGTAACAGTCTTTAATTGTCCCCAAAGACGGGGTGAGGATGGTGGTCCGTGGGATGTGCTGATTCAATTTACCTGCTGCTTTTCACTCCCCTCCCCCCTCGCCAACCTCTCAAAATTCCACCAGCGGGGCAGAAATGCTGGCTGCTGTCCGTCTCCGGGCCGGAGTCGCTGGCTTAGCACTTTCCTCCATTTCCAGCTCCATTCTTCACCTGGATCTGGCTGCTCTCCCCCCCGTCGCCGCCTGTCTGCCGCTCTTTATCTCTGGCCTTTTTTGAAACCTCGCTCGTGAAGGTGGGAGAGGCTGATATTGTTTGGCCCGCGTGTGTGTGCGTGGTGTACATGTGGGTGATGCGGACGGACTCATATCCATCCAACGGAAGATTTTGGTTCAATGCCAGCTGCTGGAGGCGGTGCGTGCGTGCGTGCGTGCGTGTGTGTTGGGGCGTCAGGGGGCGTTATTCATTTTACAAAATAAGTACTTTGAGATGTCTCAAGTGTTCAGAAATATTCATCGGGGGAGAATTCCAAGGATTTTACCGCCTTTTTGATGCCGGTTTGAAAATAGCGGGAGGCCATTAGGATGAAGGAAACAACGGAGGTGACTGAGCTGATTCCTTACAGCTCCATCATAACGCCAGAACAGCTGAAGGGTGGAGTTACTGTGTCTGATAGAGCCTGGGAGAAGAACTTTAAAACATTCTAAAATCATTTCTGGATGAGACAGACAACTAATCTCAGTTTGGGTCATCTTCATTCACTAATTTTTCGTAGATTATTTTGCCTTTCTTTGTTCATGCTCACCCTCGGTACTGTGTGTGTATGTGTGTGTGTGTGTGTGTGACTGTAAGTCTTCCTCCAGAAAATGCTGCCCTCTAATCAGGCATAACAACCCACCCGCTCCGCCCTGCGTCCCCAGCAGGACCAGGTGAAACCATATGGTCTTTTGTGTCCAAAACTGGACCTGGAGGAATCAGCGGAGAGCCAGCGTGCATATTTCATTGTCAGCGGGACGTTAGTTATGTACAGTACACCGGGCAGGTAGACTCACACTGTGGCCGTTTGTCTTTCTAATGGAGAGAGAAACAGCCGCAGCAGCTCCTGGCAGAGAACGAGTCTCATGCTCCTTTAATGGGAATGAATAAAGGATGAGCGGCGGCCCAGACGGCGGGTTAAGACGCTGTTTAGCACCTCTGTCCCGACGGCCCGTGCTGAAGGGAAGGCGCTGAGGGGCCGCGGAGTTCCGATACGTCTCGGGCTTTAATGAAAAGAGAGAGAAAACGGTGCAAATGTGTTTTCGGTGGAATACTAATTATTGGGTACTTGTTGACATAAGACCGCTTCCAGACGCCTCCACGGCCCTCTTCGCTTTGATCCACCTTCAGAGAAAATGAAAGACGCTGAAGGATGGAAAAACAAAACGCAGAGGAGCAGAGAGACAGCAGAGAGAGCGGGCAGGCGAGCGAGGTGGGCGAGCGAGGCGGAGTCCTGGTGGGATGCACGGACGCCAGACATTGTGCTACGGCGGCTCAGCTTAGTCAGCACAGTCGGCTATGTCAACAGTCATCTGTTGGTAGCCACCGTGGACCCCGAGAGCACAATAGGCTGTGGCACGCCACTGCCCCAGACAGAGCCGTAATGGCTGCCATCTGCCCGGGGTTATGGTAACTAGAAAGACCTCGTGGCAACAGCCGCCAGCACCTGTGCTCAACAGTCACATCACCACATCAAAACAAGCCCACAGGATTAGACCGCTGCTGGGGCGGAGTCAAAGGATGCCTGGAAAAGCCACAGAGAGAGAGAAAGAGAGAGAGAGGCCGGCCGAGGCCCACAGATCACCGAAGGAAGTGAACAAACGTGGTCTCTGGCCAGATCTGGAAGCTAAGTAGTCCTGTATTCTGCAGGCCAGACCGAGTCCAAGCAGGTTCTCTATAAAACACGGACCGAGTTTCATCAGCCACGTCATCTTAATGCGTTAAGGAGGAGGGAAGACACGCTGCACACACACAGCCCTCCACAACACAGCCACGGTGGAAACGTGTTCGGAGACAGGCGGGAGCGAGCCGCTGGAGGGGTTAACCGTGCATTTACCAGGAGCGTGACAGTGGCGCGCTCCGGCGGTCCCGAGAGTCTTCGTATGAGGAGCCGAGGCTGATTAGTGAGGCCGCGTGACGCCTGGTGTGAGTGCATCTTATTTTAGAGTGAGAGGTTGAGATAAGGTGTTAGAGGGAGGTGAGGGCAAAGGAATGCTGAGCTGTCCTGGTGAGGCTCCAACACACACACACACACACACACACACATGGGGACAGAGGGCGTCGTCTCCCATCACAGGTAAATTCTCTCATTGCAGCCACTAACGGTCAAACTGAACACGTTTGAGTCCATTTGTCCTAATCCAGACAGTTGATTTAGATTATTAATCCTAATCAAAGTGTGAGGCTTTGACTTGGATTACGTTTTTTTCCCTGTCGGTGTGTTCGAGATTAAAGATTCCACCGTTCACAGAGTACACATGAAGTATAAGACTGAAGTCTGAGTTTATTTTCCTTCATAAATCATTTTACAGCTGCATAATCTGTGACTCTTTTTACTGATTTAACCACATTAACACGTTCACGTTACCTGTCTTAATCTCACTATAATCACAAATTTAAAGAGCTCCTACAGGCGGTGGGACAGTCCGATCCCGGCTCTCTCTCCCACTCTCCCGCTCTCCCTCCGTCTTCCTCTCTCTGCCCCACACAGCAGTTTATTTAGCTGCCATGTTTACATTCCTACTCAGTCAGCCTCTCCCAGGGGAGGATGACTAGAGTCCGTCCACTCGGCTACACGGGGGCTACACGGAGATACACAGGCGCGCTGAAGACGGGGAGACGCATGTACAAACGCAAAAAAAAAGAAGGAAGCGCTGCAAAAATGGAAACGAATGAGATCCGCTGTGAAGAATGACATCATCGCGGGGGTAGAAAATGGTCGGAGAATAGAAAGTAGAACCGCGTCTCTCTAAGATAAGGGTAAACAGGTGTCCCTGTCTATGAATATGGACTGTGGGCGGGGCGGGGGAGGACATCCTGAGCGCTCAGGTCTCCTGTTCTGGAGCAGCCTCACCATTAGACTGACCGGCTCCTGTGGCCTCCGGCAGAGTGCTGTCTGCACGGCCTAATGACCACTGACTCACTCAGCACGCAGCACTGCCACCACATTAGTCGGGCCCAGAATAGAACCAAATCAAGAGAGATGAGAGGAGCTGAGGCCGATCGGCGCCCCTACAGTCTTGGAAGATGCTGCCGAAGGCCACGACGTGTATCAGCTCGGCCGCGTTTCCAAGGGATCTACGCTGCGTATTATGGAATATCCGGGAAAAAAAAACCCTCCCATAAATGGATGATATCTGAGCAGCCGCACACGTCCATCTTAGTTTTGTCCTCCTCTTAAGTGCTGCTGTGGTTTCTGTGGCATTTCCTGCTCCTGACGGTTCCGCAGGACCTTTGGTCGAGCCGTTCCCGCATGAGCGCGGCAGCACGAAAGCATGAATCAGTGTTAATTATTCAATTTTAAAAAGTGTCCAGTGAGATGGGTCAAAACCACCGCTGGACCAATCTCTGAGAGCAGCAACGCGGCAGCCAGGAGGAGGAGAGAGGAGAAACATGGAGTCACTGTTGGAGGGTTCAACCTGTACGCACTCACATGATTCATCAAGTTTTACAGTTAGGATTACACATTATCCTGTACAGATTCGATGAGTTTCTTCTTCTGACACGATGACGGCGTGTGTGGTGCTGCTATGGTTGAAAAACGTGGAACGATGTACAGGGTCCCCGACATGTAAACTTTGCTGCTGCTTTAAAGACTGAGTGAGGCTGAGTGGAGAGCAATGGGTTAACCCGGGCTGTGAAATCCAGACGATGCAGGCCGGCGGAGAGCTCTGTGCTCAGCTGACTGTGGGGGGTGGGAGGGGAGAGAGAGACAGGGAGACTTTTGTACTGGGACGGTCTCAACAGGAGGGAAGCAACAAATCTCTTCCAGCAGCACGGCACAGGACAATACGGGGAGAAAAAGGCTTTCTGAATGTGTGTGTGAGGCCAGCGAGAGAGAGACGAGCCCGTGGAAAACACACCGACCGCCCGGCCGAGTGCTGTGTCAGCTAAAAAAAACGCCTGTAACCGCTCGATGCAGGTATTGATCACCTCCAGCAGAGAGACGGAGCAGGGGAGTCTTCATGTGTGGAACAGAGGAGTTCCTAAATCAAACCGCACGACGTGAACTGAAGGCCCGGAGCGAAACACGCCGACACACAGACACACACACGCTGACACACACACACACACGCAGAGGCCAACAGAGGAAGACACTACCAAGGAGACGACGGGACAGAGTCACCTGCTCCTCCCTCTCCCTGGGCTCTTTGTCCATCATCACCTCCATCCCTCACTCCCATCCTCCTCCTCCTCCTCCTCCTCCTCCTCTCCTGAAACTCAAAGCAGCCCCATTCCCACCGGGGCCCTGACGTGAGCATGGAGACGGCCACGCTTATTCAATAGCGCCAGGTTGCCAAGACAACCTTGATTTCCTGTCGCCGTTTTTTTTTCTTCTTTTTTTTTTTTTTTGCAGAGCGCTAGTGATTGCACCGGGTGTCCATTGCACCTGCCGCCCTCTCCTCCTCCTCTTCCTCTTCCCCCTGCCTCATCAGGCTCTCCTTATTCCTCACGCCCTCCCTCTCTTCTCACACTGTAAATCCACCGCGGACAAAAGACGCAGACACAAATATTTCAAAAGGTAAAACAAATCAGACCCGAGGTTGGGCTTGCACAAACACGGCGTAAATGAGCGCGCACACACACACTGACACGTGCAAACACACTCAAGACAAACACCCTGTCACTCCCAACAAAAGCAACCATGACAGCTATCATATCTCCCTCCCAGGGTGATGTCATTGCACCTGGGGACCATTTACTATCATCCTGCCTCACACACACACACACTGTGTCTCTCTCTCCTGCAGGAAGGAATGGCACCTCCTATTTTTTTCATTAATGGAGAGCTCATTAATCGTGGCTGATAACGAGGACATGGGACAGGGACATGATTAAGGGGCTCTCTCTCCTTTAGCTGGGCGCCCTTGGGGATAAACAGCCATGAGTGTGTATGTATGTGTGTGCATGTGTGTGTGTGGGCCGCATGTTAAAACAGGTAAAGGACACACACTCCGTGCTATCTGTAGGACATCGTTAGGACAGGACGCGACACATGTTTCCAGTGAAAAGCAGCATGACGGCACGGCGTCTCTGATTCCCCCCGAGGACCCTCAGCAGACCCTTTACCTGGGCCTGCATATTAACTTCCTGTTCTGGACCCCGAAGGCCAGAGGGGGCCCTCTCAGAGAGGAAGCCGGCCTTTTCTCTGCCTGTGCAGGATGTGGGCCTGGTGACTCCGGAGCCTGGCGGCCCAGGGAGTCCAAACATTGTCATCGCGGCTCATTATGAACATCGGAGCTCTTCGAGGAGTTGAATTTTGTTTGCGCGGAGTCATCTGTCGATGGAGTCGCCAGGCTGAACGTCGTGTACGCCAGAGTGGGCCTAATTTCTCAGTATCAAGCAGGCTGCAGACTATGAAATTGTTGATTGAGAGTTAAGAGCGTTTCCTGTCTGACGGCACCACAGCTGGCTGTTTGTGTTCCCCTTTCACGGCCAGGAGAAAGAAGTCAAACATTTCAAATAAATGAATGATAAAGCTCAGCAGCCACGATTAGCGGTGTATGAATGTGGGGCCTCGGTGTACGCTGGCCGTGTGAAGGGATGTTGAGATGAACCGTTTTGCTTTTAATTGTGCTTACAGAGTGTCGGGGTTAATCAGCCGTAACGGTGAACATGTCATGCCATGTCTCCAGAAACACCGCTCTGTGCTGCCCCAGAAACTCGGCTGTTTGTCCCTGTATGTTGCTGGCTCGTG
>OMNV01009938.1:0-20979 GCA_900303265.1 Brotula barbata | reverse complement strand
AAAAAAAAAAAAAAAAAAAAAAAAAAAATGCACCGTGTGACCTGAGAGGGGGACGAAGACAAGCAGGAAGAGCGAAGGGGACTGGGTCCGACGAGGTCCGTCACCTTTTCTGTTCTTCATTGGGGTCACCGCTCTGATTCGGTGAATATTAACGAAGACAAACGCGCCGTCGTGTTTCTTTAACCTCGCGCTATTTGGCAACAGCTGGCTGATAAGAATCATAACGTGGAAGTCACGGCGCCACTGTTGCGTACGTGACTCCATTAGAGCTCATTACATTCAATTCGCCATAGTTCCTGCTGTGAACCGTGTTTAGTCAAACACAACAAATTAAAATGCAAATCGTCTGAGATAGCTAACTCTGCCGCTGGTTTTAACGTGACGGCCGTGACGCGATGAAAAGGCTGTCCAAAGGTAGGTGCAGCTCGTACTGGTGAACGCTGCCATGTTATTATGATAATCATGTAATATTAAATCGGCTTTAAAAACAAACAAACAAAAAAACAACTAAAACATGTCGTTTCTAACAAAATACTTGGCTTACTAGCTTAGCTTAGCTTTGGCATTTTGGTATTTTCAAAACACTTAAAATACTTAAAGTACTCACTCGTCCAAACTAATATCCTGTTATAATCTGTCTCCTGGATCAAATGTACGGTTGATTTTAAAATGTATACATGTATACATTTTTCAATATACATGTATTTTACTTGAACTCTGTTTGGAAAAGAGAATCTTCTAGCTACATCGTTGCTAGCATCACATGTAGCATCGGCTATAGGAGGCGAGCTAAGTCAAACCGTGCGTGTCAGCGTCAGACAGGATGTTTAGAATACATATGAAATATTTTGTTTGATTTTGTTTAATGAATTAAGTTGTAAAAGCAGCACTGTAGTGGACAACTGACATTTCAGGGGAATTCAAGATGTTTAATATGATATTACGGGTAAAGGCTAGGTAGCTAGCGAGCTGGTTTGCAGCTGATAGTGTCTTTAAATGTGAAATAATGATAGAAACCCACAAAATGTGGGGTTATAAACGACAGAAACAGTGTACATTTTTTGAAGGTTTAGATTTTATGGTCACACCAACTCTATTCGAACTGTTTTTATCTTTCACCTTTTTATCTTTTTGACAGATTTTCAACACCGAGCCAAACAAAGCTAAGCAGCTGAACGAACTCTAGTCTGAGTTTTTTTTATTCCCTGCTGAACATTCCAAGGACACACATTTACTCTTAGAAAAGAGCTCCGTCCAATTAATCAGTCTATTTATAAAAAAAAAAATAGGAGTGAGTCTCCAGATGTCCCCAACGTCTCATCACAAACAAAGACAGACTGGAGTAGGAAGCCAGAAACTCAGTCTAAACAATCACCTGTTCACATCTGCTGCTATTCCCCACATTATAACATACAAGAAGGGTATAGAATCATTTTATGCTTCTTTTTTTCTTCTTCTTTTCCTATTCCTCCATTTCCTCCCTTTACATTCAAGCACAATGACTCTGCCTGAAAGCTTCGTCATATTCCAAACTCGGTGAGATCATTGATGTTAAAATGCAACAGGTAGCATCTTTAAGGAGAGAGAGCTGAGAAGATTAAGTGATGGTCAACACGAGGTAAAAAAAAAAATGAAAAAAAAAATGAAAAAAAAATGGAAGGAATTAATTTCAAGGACATGGACATGTTGGAGAGGGAGTGGACAGCTTTGGGAGATAAATGGAGAGCAAATGGGAGGGGAAAAAAGGAGAACAGATGTTAAAATGAGTGATAGAGGAGGGAGAGAGATGGAGTAATCATAGCCAACACACACACACACACACACACACACACACACAGAGAGAGGGTTCACTCAGCCTGTTTCAATTACATGGAATTAATGTAGGAAGTGTCAAGGCGGTGGGACCATTCAGCAACAGGCTTTTCACAACACAATCAGTAAGGACACACACACACACACACACACACACACACACACGGCACAGGAAACGGATGGAGTCCAAACCTCCCCTGCTGCCGCTGAACACACACCGAGGCCGAGCGGGAACGTGTCCTCCTGTTTCCAGACCTAAGGAGGGACACGTGCATTTACCGCGGACGCCGCTCCGTTCGATGCCGTTTCCCGCGCTCCGCTCCGCGCGTCGCCGTCTCCTCTCTCGCTGTGGCCGAGCGGCGCTGCGGGAGGAAGATTTGAAAATGTAAACGCCACCTTCACGGTCCTTATCCTTCCCAACGCGGACGTGGAGATGAAAGACAACTGAACCACGGAGGATTTCAAACACGAAATGCAAAGTGTGCTGCACCTGTGGCTCTGCGTGCGGCGTCGCCATACATATTCAAAGACGCGACACGGCGCTCGGCACGGGGCGCAAACGCTCTGACGCCGCGCTGCCCCGAGTCCCATAATGGATGAATGTCAGAGAGTTTAGTGGTTTTAGCTGCGTGAAACGGTCCCATTATAAAATATTTTAATTAGACATCTGGCACTGTCGCCTCGCTGCAGGAAGGCTGTGGGTTCGAGTCCCGGTCCCACCGTGGTGTGTGTGTAGATTAGGTCTTCTCCCCGTCTATGCGTGGGTTTCTTACCTCCTCCAAAGACATACAGCTTAGGTGAACTGGAGCATCTAAATTGCCCATAGGTGTGAATGGGAGTGAGACTGAGTTGTCTGTCTCTATGTGTCCTCTGGCCTCTGACAGACTGATGACCTGTCCAGGTCCTGAACCCTACCTTTGTCCAAATACTGCTGGGATAGGCTCCTCCCCCACCATGACCCTGACATAGATGAGCGCTATAGATAATGGATGGACGGACGGATGGACAGATGGATGGATGATGATGGATGGATGGATGAATGGACTTCTTATAGTCCTTTTTATAGATTTTTGTAGCGCTTATTTCCAATCTTTGCCTCTCATTCACCCATTCATTCATCCATTCATTCACCCATTCATTCATCCATTCATTCACCTACAGCCGAGGTAACCATGGAAGGCCCACTTGCTTGTCGGGAGCAATTTGGGGTTAGGGTCTCACTCAGGGATCTGACCATTCACTGAGGGGCACACAATGTCTGTATAGACAGATGGATGAATGGATGATGGATGGATGAATGAATGAATGGATGATGGATGGATGGATGGACTGAATGGATGAGATGGATGGATGGATGATGGATGGATGATAGATGGATGATGGATGGATGGATGGACAGATGAATGAATGGATGGATGGATGATGGATGGATGATAGATGGATGATGATGGATGGATGGATAGATGAATGGATGATGATGGATGATGGATGGATGGATGGATGAATGGATGGATGATAGATGATGGATGGATGATGATGATAGATGGATGGATGATAGATGATGGATAGATGATGGATGGATGAATGGATGGATGATAGATGATGGATGGATGAATGGATGCATCTTCTCCTGTGTAAACTCTAAAATACAAAGGTTTACAACAACTTGAATCTGAGACGGAGGAAAGGACAGAGGGGTCACAGGGAGGACACCGTGAGGTTGGCTTGACTAAGTGGACCGTGAAGGCTAACGACGGACCAGTAGGGACCTCGGTTCGACTGCCTACGGGGTCATTGTTGTCGTGTACTTAAAAAGCTCTCTGAGTGCGGCAGCACAGACGGGTTTACTCGTGCTGTCGCCTCATTTGGAATCCTCTGCTGTGTCGTCTCACAGGTTCATTAAAACGTCAACATGATGGAGCCCAGCTAGCGTAGCACGCACACCGCCAACGACGTTCGATTCCTCCAGTGTTTCCAACTCTCGGTGCGTCCATCAATTTAAATTCTCAAACAATGAAAAATCACAACAAATATTCAATTTATATACAACATTTAATGTATATGTAAACTCTGCTCCTGGTCCAGGAAATGAGGGGGTGGGAACATTCACGCAGCAGGGATCCACTGTCAAAGCTGCAGGCTACACCGGAAGCTACGCCGCTAACGTCACGGGTGGAGCGGCTAAGCTGAGGGGTTGAGAGGTCATTTCAATAGTGTCCTGAAATGGTTGCTGGGGTGTTGCTAGATGTTCACTAGGTGGTTGCTGTGGTTTTGATAGGTGGTTGCTGTGTTGTGATGTGAGGACTTTGGTGTTCTTGGTAATTGCTGTGGTTGCGATAGGTGGTTGCTGTGTTGTGATGTGAGGACTTTGGTGTTCTTGGTAATTGCTGTGGTTGCGATAGGTGGTTGCTGTGTTGTGATGTGAGGACTTTGGTGTTCTTGGTAATTGCTGTGGTTTTGATAGGTGGTTGCTGTGTTGTGATGTGAGAACTTTGGTGTTCTTGGTAATTGCTGTGGTTGTGATAGGTGGTTGCTGTGTTGTGATGTGAGGATTTGGTGTTCTTGATAGGTGATTGCTGTGTTGTGATGTGAGGATTTGGTGTTCTTGGTAAGTGCTGTGGTTTTGATAGGTGGTTGATGTGTTGTGTTGTGAGGATTTGGTGTTCTTGGTAATTGCTGTGGTTTTGATAGGTGGTTGCTGTGTTGTGATGTGAGAACTTTGGTGTTCTTGGTAATTGCTGAGGGTTTGGGAGGTGGTTGCTGTGTTGTGATGTGTGTGTGTTGCTCTGTTGTGCAGTACTTCATGGAGTTTAATGTGAATGCCTGTAAAATATATTGACGCTTGTGTATCGTGCTAACACACCTGCCGTGTTTACCTCCCACAGGTTTCCCATTGTTTTAGTGAAATACTGTTTGACAGGATGAAATTAATAAAAATATGGGTGGTGACAGATTAAATCCAAATAAACCCGCATTAGCTGAGCTCTGTGTTGAAGAACACACACAGTGAGAGAGAGAGAGAGAGAGAGAGAGAAAAGTGGTATTTACAGAAAGGGGTTGCTGTTAAAGCGGCACAGAAAAACAGCACTTCACACACTCTCCCATGAGTGCTGGATTGTAGGTGTGAAACAGCAGGTATCCACGTACACACCTCCCTCATTCTGTACGTGTCCCGCTCGCGAAGAAGCGCGAATCTGAATGTCATCGGCGATCGTCGACGTGAAAGAGAGGCCCCGAAAAAGGAATCCTGACATTTGAGTCAGTATAGAAGTGCGTTGTGTATTTGTGTTGCGCTTGTGTAGATGACACACGACGATTTGAATGGAAGTATGATTCACAGGAAAGGTTACAGCCGGAATCTGTTCGGTCTACGTCACACACACACACACACACACACACACGCACTGGCGCAGTAACCGGTAATTTCGTTTTGGTTGTCAGTGTGAGCGTGTCAGCTGACATGGACCCGTCCTCCTCTCCTCTCCTCCATCCTTCCCTTCTCTCTCTCCTTCCCCTTTCTGATCCATCTGACAACTCTTGGCAATCTTCACGTTATGTAAAACGAAGACGGGGTACGAATACATGAAACGCGTGGTCAAAATTGTTGCTTATGATGTGTGTGTGTGTGTGTGTCGGTGCCGGTGGTGCACCTGATGCTTCCGGTGATGATAAACGTGTCAAGTTAGCGACAAAGTTTTTCCTCTGATCAAGGCTGCAGTCACCACAAAGTTTGAGTTTTTAGAATTGCAGGCACACACACACACAGTTTAATGGTTTGCAAAATCTAGTCTGTCTCTCACTCACACTCACACACACACACACGCACGCACACACGCAGTGAGAGAGCTATTTGAGTCCGACCAGCAGGCCAGCAGGCACTTCTCCTCTTCCATTACCTTCTCCCTTCCTACAAGTCTTCATTTTTGTAGCCTACAGCTTTTTGTTTCAAAATGCAAAATTCGGCCTCCAAAATGTGTTTCTGAGATCACGCTCACATTCTGGGGTCTGATGTCGTTCTTAAACTTTGGCTTTTCATCCAATTGGGTTCATTCAAAGTTAATTCACCTTTTTATTAACCAGTGAAGACAATTCCTAAAAAAAATAAAAATAAATAATAAATCACTTCAGTTTGTGTTCAAATATTGCCAGAAACTCATTTAGCTTAGTTCAACTCTTTACTTTACGCAACCAAAAAATAAATTGACTCTCTAAATGAAATATTTTAACTAACTCTGAATTAAATTCTTTACTTATTTTCCAAAATTGAGCATTTTTCTTTCCCTTCTCTTCTCTCTTCGTTTGCTCGTTTTCATTTTCTACAACCAAGTCAGAAAATCAAAAACCCTTAAACTTGATGACAGATCTGCTTCCAGAGCTCCTTGAAGCGTCTCGTCCTGAAATCCTCGGCGAAACACGCGCCCAAATCATCTATTTGGATACAAAACAACCGTCACCCAGAAGTGGATCCGCACCTCCCCCCCCGCCGCCCGCCGTCCTGCCCTCGGTGATGAATATCAGCCTCCGTGCTCCAGAACAGATTTCGATGTTTATTTAGGTTTATTTCTCCAATCTGTTGTTCACCTCAGAGCGGAGATGGAATCCATTTGTGCCCGGCTGGCGGTGAGAGTGACTGTAGGACAACGTAATTTGGCCGCCTGGTGCACTCCAGTATCGCCCTGTCAGAGCTGCTGAACTATCTCACCCTCTATTTCCAAAGTTTACCTCAACAAAACAAGTCTGGTGGACACAAACCCTGGACCCGACACACACACACACGCGCACACACACGCAGGGACCGGTCCTCGGCTGAAATGAAACACTTTCAGACACCCCGAGCTGCGATCGGCTTTTGCACGCAGTTCCCCGAGGAAGGACAAAGGAGAGGCGGTTGAAGCTTTTATTCTTTGTGTGATTGCAGGTTGGTACACGGTACACGTTTCAGGTTTCAGCAATAATGCAAACATTGATCGTTTCATTTCCGCAATAAAAGTGTCAATCTGTGGAAGGTCGCGCGGGGTCGTCCCCCGTGTATTCGGGGCCACGGCGGCGTTCCAAGCGAGCACACGTCCACGCTGTCGTTTCAAACCATTTCCAAATTAGACAAACAAACGCAGATCCTCAAATGTGTTAAAGAGGAGGATGAGGAGGATGAGGAGGACCGTCAGGATGAATAGACGTTGTTAGTTTTCACTTCATGCTCGTCCCCCCTCAATTGGAGCGTTTTCCAACAGACCCGCATTAACACAGAGCTAAGGAACGGATACGCAGAACACACTCGCTCGTGCTTAAACGCGACAAACGTTTGGGCTGCAGACGTCCTGCAGCAACGAAGAATCCACTCAGGAATCTTTGTAAAGCTTTAAAAAGTACCTAAAAACACACAATAAGCGATAAATTATTGGCCCAGGAGGTGTCAGGGGATCAACGTACAGGGTCATTAAACTGCCTGTGTGTGTGTGTGTGTGTGTGTCAGCCGTGTGACGGACTGATGATCAGCCCAAGGTGCTGCTGGGATAATTATAGACACCTCTGAAGTGTGTGTAGAGAACGAATGGACAAAAATAATGAATTTGCTAACTGGAAGTAAAAAGCCGGCGGGAGCCCTTTCAGTAAACGCCGCCGCCGCCGCCCGAGTCGCAGCGTCGTCCGAGAGCTGCGGTGCGATGACGTCACCTTATCTTCGGCAGCAGAGTCTCAACAGGGACCTCCGTGTTCTCGCCTCGAAAACATCTGTTGTCGTTCCTCTGCGCGGCTGCTTTTTCATCTGTAGGAGCCGAGGCGCGTCCAGTCTGCGAGACAAACCCGGGTGTCCGTGTGGACGCCGCGTCTCCGTGACGCTGGAGGAATCTGCTCTGAAAAGTGACGGCCGAGGCTGTGAGTGACAGGCCTGTCTGTTATTATGATGACCCGCCAATGCTGCACGCCGGCTCACTTTAAACGTACGTCACACACACACGCACGCACGCACATCGGGCTGACGTAGAGTCATGACGCCTTCCTCTACCTTATCTTAGATATATCAATCCTTCACTCTGGAGGACTGAAGATAAGAATGCGTTATCGAGTGACACCTGCTGGTTGTTTATTCTCTGAGTGGACGATCGGCCCTGTAAACACTTACAGAAAGTTATTCTGCTGAGCTGCACCGTTTGCAGTTTGGCGAGACAAAGTGCATTTGGACAAAAAAAAAAAAATAAAAAAATAAAAATAGGGACGTCATCCTGAGATCTCACGTCAATAAATGTCAGATCTTTGGAATCCAACCTGTAATACTTCCGTAGCACCGTTTACAGTTAGCGCACCGTGGGTTTCCTTCGTCTGGAGAGAGAAGCTGCGCCAGAGTGGAAAAGCAGATGTCTGGAAAAAAAATATTGCTTGAAGGGTTCGAGACATTGAAACTATCCATCATCTGTTCGTGATGGACTAATTCCAAACATCAGTTATTTGATCTGGAAGCACCTGGAACGCTCGTTTTCACGGCGACACGCCAAAACGCATTTCAGCGCTCGAACTTCACGCGGCAGAGGGGTTCCGTCCGGGTTCCGTGGGTGAGGACGAGGAGGACGAGGAGGACGAGGAGGCTGAGGCTGTTTCGGCGCGGCGGCGTTTTGCGTCACGGACCATTGTCCGGCCGTACTCCAACGTTGTCTCTGACTGACACACATTGTTTGCCTGCCGGTTTTAACTGTGATTTCTTTCCTTTTGTGGAGTTGTTTTTCGTTTTGGAAACAATGGGCGAACTGAAAAAAAAATAAATAGAAAACCCCACAGACGCTGCCATCGGTCCGTCAAGCCACGCCGCGTCCCGAGCGATGACAATAGATACCTGGATGGGTGAAGATTATCCACCAACCTGACAATGTCTTTCACAAAAAAAACCACAAATTGCACCTGTGGAGGACATTATATAAAGAGGACACCTGCTCCACCTGACAGATCTCCTCCCTACAAGTAGGCTACATTATTTATCTTCAGGCACAGATCGGAGGGAAGGGCCACCTGAGACGGACGAAATGGCGAGGACAGAGGCTTGAGGAGACAAACGGGGACATCCTCTTCACCCACTGTCCACGGCGCCGCCGGCGAGGGGTCATTAATAAAGCGATCGTGGCGTCGCGCGTTAGGGGTCGGAGACAGAAGTGGAGGTTGAGCTCGGATAACTAAAGTAAGCGAAGGGTTAACGGCCAGGATCACACCGGTAGGTCCAACCGTCAAAATTCCAGATCTTATTTTCACGGTACCCTGAAAACAGAGCCGGCCTGTTACTTTCCTCCTTTCTGATGGATTACGTTAAGTGCGGTAGTGCAGGATGGAGGTCGAACCGTAATGGGTCACTGTATGTTATGGCACAGGTCCTCTCAGAGGAGAGGCAGACGATGGAGCGAGTCCAGTTCATTACCCAAGGCGCCCATTTGTTGTCGTAGTTTTGAAGCGACACTCTGGCGTCTTGGTACGCTGACGGCCAAACATCTCCAAAACAACGCAACCACAAAAAAGTTCTATTATTGTAAAAGTGTTAGAGTGTTGAATTACTTTTTTTTTTTAAACATTTCTTTGCATTTCAGAGTGTTTAGTGAAGTTGTGCAGGTAGAGTGACCTTTGTTTGAACTCTGTAGGAGTCTGAGCTCTGTGTATGTTGGAGCTCAGGGTGTGTTGTTTGTGTTTTGTTGTTGTTTTTTTGTTTTGTTTTGTTTGTTTTTTAGTTGGGAGGGGTGGCGTCTGCAGTAAAGGTGCACGTTCGTACCGTAAAATCCACTTTAAAACTTCAATGATAAAATTGGTCAACAGGTGGCAGTGGTGAGAAAAAATGAGCACCTTTCAGCATCCATAGTGCGTCACAGTGTGTGTGTGTGTGTGTGTGTGTGTGTGTGTGTGTGTAACCTCTGGAGCAAAACGGCTCAGAGGTCGGTGGTGATGACGGGCGTGACGCCGTGGATGAGCAGCGTCGGGCCCAGATCCTGAGTCAGCAGATCCAGCTGGCGTAAATAAGCAACGTAACGTCGCGTGTCGGCCGGGGGGCTGGGCAGATACAGGAAACGCACGGCGGGCGGGGGCATGGCCTGGTCCAGGATCAGCCTGTTGACGCCCGTCAGGTAGTCGTCGGACAAACGCGTGACGTTGTTGGGGAAACCGTTGACGTAATCGTCGATGCTCTCCTCTTCCTCGTCGGCGCTCAGCTTCCTCTCCTCCTCGGCGCTGTCGGCCGATTGTTTCTTGCCCCATTCGCACTGCCGCTGCCAGTGCAGCGCCACCTGCTCGTCCCACGGCACCAGGTAGATATGAGCTTTGATTCTCAATTCTTTCAACAGCTGTCCCAGCTTCTCCTTTGAGCCTTTCAGACTCCGTCCTTCCTCCACACACAGGAAGAGGCGGAGCTTGGCTTTGCGCCACGCTCTGACCATGTTGAGGATGCACGCCAGCTGCAGCAGGAACAGAGAGCAGGTGTCCACGTAGCTGGAGCTGTCCGGGCGCAGGAGGTTCACCGGCCAGACGTCGACGTACACGAGCCCCTTCCCCGGAGACGAGGACGAGAGGACCTGGGCTCGGTCAAAACTGTCGAAGTAGCGGGCGAGCACCACGTTCTTATGCATCTTCATGGCGTCGGCGATGATGGCCACGTACTCCTGGGCTCCTACGACCTTCCCGTTCTCCGAGACACTAAGATCCGGTATTTCGCTGGATCCCCGTAGGGGGGCAAAATGAAACACAGATGGCTCCTCCTCTATGGCCTGGGAGGGGCCTAAGGAATCCGTGGACTGACTGGTAGACATGCACGGGTCGATCAGCCTGTCCTTTGGGACACAGTCGTCATAGAAACCCAGCACAAGGGTGTTAGGACGCATCCCACCTGGAGAGTGGAAACAAGAGGACGGAACACACAGACTCTGAGAATCAACAGGACTATAATCAGTGACCTTAAGAGTATCGCTCATTTGAGGAGTTGTTAAGTAAGTGGAAAAGGTTCAGACCTTTTCATCTGACGAGGAGGAAAAAAAGACAAGAGGCGAAGAAGACGAGCGTTGGGTTGAAAGCTGGGAGGGAAGACAAGAGAGATGAGAGACAGAGACCAGAGAGAAAAGGAAACGGGTGGCAGGGAAGAATGAAGAGAGTAAGACAGTCAGGTAGGAACGGGAGGATCACCGAGTGTCACGGGTTTGAGAGGCAATCGGAGAGAGATCGATCAATGAAAGTGGACAAAATTGTCAATTGATTAATGAATTATAAACCGAGGAACTGAGGGAAAGGAGAAAATGAAAAACTATAACTACCACAACCTTCTTACAAAGCGATTCATCCACAAATCCATTAGAAGAAACTTCAAATCTGATCTGATGTCATTTATTATTAGATTTATTAAGACTAGAGCCGGTCTGAGCATGAGTTTGAAATAAACATCTGGATGGGAGCCTCGCACAATTCATCAAAATTTGCAAAAAAAATAAAGCGGTGGCTAAGATTTCTAAACTTCCCGTGGCTCCTTTGGTGCTGCGGGTAACGACGGTGATACTGACCTAGTCCGGAGATGAAGAGGAGATGTTGGACTCCGTGCCGCACAGAGTCAGCCAGGGTCAGGTTGACAAAAGATTTGATGTTCAGATGGTCCACCAGGGACAACCAGGAGTCGTACTGAGACTGCAGCGGGTCGGACGGCAGCGTGTCTGGAGGGCGGAGGGGGCGAGAGCGGGATCAGACACTTCAATGGAGGAACATTAGGATTCAGAGGGAAAGAGGAAAACGCCGCGGAGAAGCCAGAATGACAGAACTGGAATGAGAGGTGGAACATGAGAGAGAAACAAGAGCGAGAGAGAGGAAAGCAAGAATGACAGCACGGACCGAGTGGGAGACGAGGTGAAAGATATAGGGAAGCACGTAAAGGAAGGCAGGCAGGCGATCAGTCATCCAAAAAAAAAAAAGAAAGGAAGAAGTCATCAATATGGATGTGGAGAAGAGTCCAGAGAGCGGACTTCATCCAGAATTCATTTTGATCTCGGCCATGATGGGATCTCTTCAGACTCATCCAAGAAATAAGTGTTTGGATTTGGGTTGAAAGCAAGCATCCGCCGCACGGGGGCCGGAACGCGAGGCTGAACCTGAGAGGGCGGTGAGAAAGGTTGGCAGGTCTCAAAAGGAGACGCCTCTTCGATACGTCGAAACCGCGTGAATGAACGGGACCAAAGGCTTCATCGCTATTTAGGAAGGAAGAAAGGCTGAGAAACAAACTAAAACTGAGCAGGATGCTCCGAGGGTTTGGATACGGAGGTCAGCTCGGGGTCGACGCACGAGACAGAAGACTGTCAATCACCACCAGCGCATCTCTGAATAAATAAGCGTGTATCCGGGGAGATAACAAAGAGGACCGGAGGATCGCACTGCAGGTGTTGGTTAGGGGAGGTCACGAAAATACTCACGTCACAAACTACCACGACGGAGTTCCTGCAGGCTAATGACAACTGGACTCCACAACATCTGTTTAGTCTTATTTACATAGCGACGTACAGAGGTCATTCACTGGGGGTCAAATCGGTGGATGACTTACGACTTTAATTGCATTTACCCTTCCTTTGGTTTGGTTTTACAGATATTTTCAAGAAGAAGAAGAAGACAGCGCGTCCACCCCTGCACGTCGGCCGGCCCCGTCTCCTTCCAGATCGCCTTGTACGGTTTAGGTCTGGTTCCGATCACGTTCATACTGTTCTTAACTCTTCTTCACTCTTCTTCACTTCATTTGTGACCGCTTGCTCGAAAACCATTTTTTTGTTGTTTTGGAGCCTCGGAGGCGTGAGCGCCGTACGAGTTGTGCGGCAGCGATGGTGTTATTAATTCGCCCAGTTAATTGGTGTGTAAAATGTGCTGTCCAAATTGCAGCAATAATGTTACCTGACAAAACTGAAGCTATTACTCTGGCAGCAGTCGTTTCAAACATCAAAAATCAAGCGAAATTATCCAAAACCATTTCCCGTGGCCATCTGGCTGAATTGCTGTTTTTCTTTCACAATTAATAGTCGACCTCTCACACTGAGCTGCTTAAAATGAGAAACAGCGCAGACGTAAACCGTCTGAGTGAGAAGCCGCCTTTCCGATTGATATCACCAACTTTGGATACAAACAGAACTCCGCTCTGCTATACTCCCAGACAGGAGGCACCTCGTTTGGCAGTCGTTACCGCCGGGCACAAAGGAAACGTCGTACATCGCAGACTGTCGACAGGCTTTAAAAAGGATCCTTACTGAGATCTCCGAGCTGGACGTGTCCCAGCACGTAGAGTCCGCTCTTCTTGATGTCGTTGATGAAAGTGATGAGGCCCACGCTGCTGCGAGGGTTGGAAACCATGAGCAGGATCTGAGGCCTCCAGAATTTAACGTGGTCCTTCCTCACATCCAGCATGAGCAGGTATTTCCTCACCTGCGGGGCAGGAAGAACACAGGGATAGAGCGAGGAGGTTATTTAGGAGGCGAGTCTATTTTTAGCCCGATACTCTCTCTCTCATTTCCCCACTCATTGCATCTTATTGCATCTTCCCCCACGTCCTCCTCGTGCAGAATCCCAGCTCGTTGGGTCTCCACCTCGCTCGCTTATGTATGCTAGCGGTGTGGCGCTCCAATACCTGGGACTCCTTTTATGTGAAAACAAATTACATCCCTAATCAAAATCCCATTAGGATATGAGACTGTGGCCGAGACCAAGGACTACGGGGCCTGTTGAAGTTATTTTCAGTCAAAATGTACCCTGTTTACTTCAGACTGAGCACACAAACGGTGGAATGTACCTGGGTGTAATAGGCACGTGCCACGCTATTACACAAACGTAATTATGACTCTAACATTGAACCTGTGGGATGGCATAAAGAAAAGAAGAAGAAGAAAGAAGAAAAGACATTATATAAAAATGAAATGTTGGCAGATGAGCGTCTTCTTTGCAAAGGATGACCACTGACAGTACCTGAGTAACAAGGCGGGCAAGATGTTAAAGCCTGAATCTAAAGCAATTTTGGAATTTACTTTTATATGCCACCTTATACACTAAACTGTAAAACGACAAAATTGATAGAATGATAAAATGACAAAATTCTTCATAAAAATCTACAATCAAAAATGAATTTCCTGGAGGTAAAAAGTCGATACAGTTATGTCTTTTTGAATCTTACAGATTTGTAGGCATCAATAAGCAATATTCAACTAAACCAAGAGAGTCAAATCTGTGCTCAAATATGATGATGATAATGATGACACAGAGGTGGGGAATTGAAGCCTCCGTCGTAGCAGAATAAACCAAGCGTCTCTCTCTGGGTGAGAGATGCGCAGCGTAGATTGATTCTAGCGCTTCGTGTTCGAGAGGGACACTTAAAACAATTTAAAAAATGGTCACTTTTAGCACTCGAAAACAACTTGTGCCCTGTGATAATTGTATGAAATCAAGACATTATATCCCTCTTTGCTGCGGCTCAACTGTGTGATAAAGGCTGAAAAGACAGGCTACTTGTACGTAGAACAGATTTAATGACAGCCTACGGAATCTAAGTTTAGCTCCGGGGCCCAAAGTCAACGAGTCTCATATCTCTGCGTGCGTGCGTGCGTGCGTGTGTGCGTGTGTGTGTGTGTGGATACCCATCCATCAAAAGACGAGAAGTAACCATTTCCCATATTATTGTTATCATAATCAGCATGGCTGTTGTCATGCTAACTTCCAGTAATTGCCGTAAAAAAAAAAGACACAAGGTCCCAGAGGAGAAGTCCAGCTGCCTCCACTCATCTAATCATCTGTCTCTCTTTATCTCTCCATTTCCCCGTCTTCTCATCCATCAGGCCATCATCATATCTCTGTTGCTGCAGTCTCATCCATCACTTTGTTTCTCGATCGCTCGTCTCCTTCCCCTCCTCATACTCTGTCTGTATCGTTGTCTCCCACCTCAGTCATGATATCATCAGCGTCCCCTCCCTCACTTTGTCTTTTCATTTGCTCTTTCTCTCCTAAACACCGTCACCGCCCGCTTGTTATCTCGTGTTGCGTGTTTGCTGCGAGCTGTTCCCATCCCCCGTCCCTGCTTGAATGTCACCCAGTTGGCACTCGGTCACACTTGCCACTGCTGGAATGTGCCGGAGTGGGTGAGGAGCGTATGTGCGAGATGCGTGCGCGCTCGAGACGATTAGGGGAATCGCTGAAATGGCAGTGGTCTGTTTCTGACTGTCTGGGAAGGGAGAGGCATGGGAAAGAGGCAGAGATGAAGAGGAGAGAACGAGCAGAGAGGAGGGGAGCAAGAAAGGGAAAGGAGGAGGAGGAACAGCACACAGGGAGGAGGAGGAGGAGGAGGAGAGGTGCAATAAGTTAAGTGGTTGTAATAATGTTCTGGCTCCTGACAAGCTGCTGGCAAACTAAACCCCCCCTCCCCCCACAACCTCCGCCTGCAGCCTTGGCAACGTTTCGTCTCGGCGACAGGCCCTCCTGGCAACAGTGCCCTCCGTCCTTGAGAGCAACAGGCTCGCAGCGTAGAGGACACGGACAGTTGGATGATATAAAGCCGTGTACTGTATTTGTGTGTGTCTGCTAAAGCTGATATAAATGTGATAGATAGAGAAGAGGGGAACGGGGTGTGTGTTTGGCGGAGGGAGAAGATGCAGAGATGTGTCTGTTTGAACGCGAAGCCGCGTGCGTCTATAAACCCGACAGAGCGATTGCTTGGGAGTAGTAGATGTTCCTGTAAAGCTGAGGGGATGAGATTTTGGTCGCTCTGGTAATGACAAGCCAGCACTGAGACAGTGTGTGTGCGCGCGTGTGTGTCACACCTGGTGAAAAATGAGAGCTTGGCTGATGTAGCCCCAGCTGGATGTGGGACTGAGGTAGTGAATGAGCAGGAGCAGCAGCAGCATGAAGGCGATGCTGGCTGAAGCGTAGATGGCGTTGATCAGGAACATCATGATAGCGCAGCCCACGATGCCGAACACACAGGTGTGCCAGGTGAAGTAACGAAACGTGGGCCTGACAGGAAAAAAGAGCAGAGGTTGGGAGGAAGGTGGAGGTAGGATTAGGAAGATGAAGATTCAAATGTCTCAAAATCATTTTAGTCCAGTCTATACACTACAAATAATTTGCAGTCTTTAGATGATGCAATGCCTATCTATCTATCTATCTATCTATCTATCTATCTATCTATCTATCTATCTATCTATCTATCTATCTATCTATCTATGTTAGGTAAGTACAAACTTACTAAGTAAGTCTTAAGCTAATCTGTGTGTTTTGCCGTCTCCAGAGTGACGCAGCCTATAACAACAGGAGGAGGTCTTAAAGAGACAGTACCCAAAAATGTTTTCACTTAAGGCTAGATTAGACTTCCTACGTCCACAGAGTTGCAAGGCTTACGGTGAAGTAAATTCTTGCCTGCTCGTCATGTGATTTCCTGTTTCCATGGACATTTGTGTGATGGATAGATAGATAGATGGATGGATGGATAGATGGATAGATACTTTACTAATCCTAAAAGTCATCCAGTAGCTAATAACAACAAAACACCAACAATAACAAAAACGACAAAAATAATGATTAAGTAGATAAATAGATATCCCCCTTGCTTCTGTTTTTTTCACATTTGCAGACAGCCGCGTTCAGAACAAGGTTGTTTTAATAAAATTATGTATATTTTCATGTCAAATTTTGTTTCACTTTCAAATTTACGTGATTCAGCTGAATGTAGCGATATGGGACGTGACTTCATTGGATGTTGCCTAAAGCCGTTCGATCAGACATAAAAACTCATTCTCATTGAAAACCAGTCAAATCTGTAAGATAAATCATCGGTCCCGACAGTTTCACAGTACGATGATCCAGAAGTTTGAGTTTCCCCTCTGGTTCTGTGTTGTGTAATTAATGACATTTTCCTATCTATATGGACTGTGGACCTTTGAAGGATTCCTCCGTCTCCCATTGTCACTGCTTTTCCTCAGCTAAAATACATATACCACCTGTAAGACAACTTCAATGTCAATGAAAGTAAATCGACACAGCAACACACAGACGGTGCTGAACTTGATAAACTCTCTGATAAATAAAAAATCTGCTTATTGATTACCACTTCTCCCTCAGTTTGTCCTTTGTAGTGAACAGAGGTCAGCTATTTTTGGTCTAGCGTTGAATTTAAGTGTTCAGATTGACAGATTGATGACCCACTAACTGCATTCAAAGCTAAATGTGGGCTCTGCCTTGATTTGTCAAACACCCACAGAAATACTTTCTGCACACTGATGAACGGGGCACAACAAACTCTCTTGTTATTCATATCACTCCATACACTACCAACCTTTTTAATTGGTCCTGCACAGCACGACACAGAGAGGTGGGCGCAGGACTGTATCGACACGTATAACGAGGCAATCACACTTTTCAATCAAATCGAGATTTTTTTTTTTCCGTTTTGTACTGGATTTAATGGCCAGAGGAGGACCAATAGGTGCTGTTTGGTAAAGACCAGCTGAAATAAGCTAGCAGGCACATGAATCACATGGGGATTGTATCTGCTCGTGTTGTTTCCAAGGCGTCAAAGTTGCCTGCCCTGGAGACAGACAGATGTTCTCTCAATTTGTTTGGTTTTGAAATAAATGCTCAACTATATTTAGAGCGGTAGTCACCCCTGTGACTGTTCTTTCACAGTCACAGGGGTGAGGAAAAGGGAGGATGTAAATGTCTTTCTGCTGCACTCCTCCATTGGACTTGGTTCCTTTCCACCGCCACAATATGTGCTTATTATGAATCACGTGGATGTGTGACAGTAACACGTGAATTTCATATAATATCAATTTAGTATTTGAGTACGAAAGCCGTTTACACATTTATCACAAGATCACAAGTTAATTTTACCTTTATCTTGAGATAACAGGATAAATGGACACAAGTAAACAAAAGCTTGTTTCCTCTTTCTTATATGGTTCAGAGATCTGGACCGCTATGCGTAGATGACATCTTGATAACTCCACTTATTGTCCAGTTCTGAATCCTCCCCAACAGTCATGACAGTGATCTTGAAGGCTGATGCGATTTTTGAGTTCGACACATTTATCTTGTTATCTAGAGAAAACAAACGTTGTTTTCTCATGATAATTGAACCCGTAATCTCAAGATAACGGAATAATTAACTTGTGATCTCAAGATAACGGAATAATTAACTTGTGATCTCATGATAACGGCATCAAAAAAAAAGGCCCGGCCCTTCACTGCTTCCATACTCGAGTACTGGAACCGATGGGACAGCCCTCTCTCACCGATGTACAAACTGAGAAAATAATGACAGTGTCTGAATCTCAGTCTGATGATGACTTCAACTGAGATTTATCTAAACACACAAACAGCCACGCAGACTCACATTCGTTTTCTAATGAGTGGATGCGCGCCGGTATAAATAAATGTGGAGTTAATGTTGGGTTAGAGCAATTAAAACCAAACAGGCACCACACGTGGATAATGAGCTACCCCTGCAGATTCGGCCCACTGTGAATTCGTATGTGAAAATGTCCATCAACTGCATTCAGTGTGTGTGTGCGCGCGTTTTCCATTTTCCCATTTCAAAGTCCTTTATAGCTCGTGCGAGTGACCTCAATTTCCCTGAACTAACTGCAGCACAGTGGATAGAAATCCATTAAAAATGTCTTAACTGTAATTACACAATGCAGCTCAAATGACTGACTGACTGACTTCCTTTGTGGAAAACCGCAAAGATCCACTATCAGAAGTGTCCTCTTAAACAGGGAGAAAAGTAACCAACATTCAACACCACGCAGCAGGAGGATTCTAATGTGTCAAGAAAATGGCAGGGGGTGAGACCACCACCAGGCGGAATTAAAGGAGGAGATGGTGAGAGGAACGGAGGGAGACACACAAAGACGAACAGCCGTTGCACTGCCGTGACATGACATAGGAACATCTCAGTCTCTAAACCTCCTGATGACCAATATCTACAAATCAAATGCCGCTGATAGCTGACCATTTGCTGTTTTTGATAAAAACTGGTGAAAACGGGACAAGAGCCCTGTGGTGAATCATTTTGCTCATTTGTTTTTGCTGCTGTTTGACATCGTTGCCCATTGTTTTCTAGAGTTTTTATTGATTTACGAGGTACGGTCCTTTGTCCTGGCTGTGTATTTTCAATCAAGCTCTCCCAATTAAGAGGACGATGGGAATTTTACGTTGTAATTCTGTAAACGTCTCGGTGAACTGTGTACTTTCCGACGATCTGACGCATCAGCAGACAGCATTAACTTTGTTGACGTTGGTTGGGCTGGCACGTGAATGACACCATGATCCAGTTTTTCACATCACTGAAGACATTAAAGGTTGTGTTCTGAAGAGCAGAGAGTGTGAAAGTGTGGACGTAGAATGACGGTTTAGACGAATACAGACTGAAAGTGGAGAACCAGAACAAAAAAAGTTGAGGAAACCTTTTCACCTTTTTAGTCAGGTTCACGTTCGGTTCCCTGTTGATGTCTGTTGATTAATCAGTTGAAATCCTGTTAATGTGGTAGGAGCGTCACAGACTGACACGCAGGTGCAGACTGTAGAACTGGAAATAAACGCGTTTGACGCTTTTTGACAACAGACTTAGGAGTTAATGCAAACGGATCTAAACTACCTTACCGGGTGGCCTGATAATAGAGGGATGAAGAGCGACACAGATGGAAAGATGAAGAAAGATGAGCCGCGCTCTCTTGTCTCTTCTCGTAAAGCATCAGACTGGCAAGGTTGCTGAAACACAAGTGTGCCGTTTGCGGTTGACTGACATAAACCTACAGGATTTCACACTTCTCACTCTTTTGCAAAGACCTCCGAAACAACAGCGAGGCGACGACAGCTGATCAAATTGTGTAGCATCTCTTCGAAGCAAAACAAAGTTCAAAGCAAAACGGGGTTTATCGCAGGTTTTATAGGCCGACGCTTTGGACGCCGCGGAGTAAAACGCTCCCGCGCCGATGATTTATCTGACGTCCGATAGGAAGTGATGATATAAACATATTGACCTGCTGCGGTCGGGGGGAAAAAAAATCTTCATCGCATCAAAAACAACCATGAAGACTGTAAGCCCATAAATTCATAAGAACAGACATTGATACCATCCTGATGTATCAATCACGGCCCTCCCTTTCCCCTCTACTCCTCCATTACTTGGCTGTTGTATTTTCAATAATAACGGGGGTCCTCGTTCTCTCGCCGGCTTTGCATGCTGTTTGATTCCCTCTGGCGACGTGCCGCTCTTCCTCAAGAAAAACAGCCAGCCTCGCTTTCCTTCATCTGACTGCCTCGCCTCTCCGTGAGAGTTTTCTGTGTAGCATACATTATTTTATTTCTATTTTTTGGGAAAAATGAGAGAGACCAGGTCGTTTCTTAGAACGAATCCGGGCACACGAAAACATTGTTTGTCTTCCGACGTCGCCGGCGAGATTCAGGATGAGCGGTCAGCAGGTTGTGTGCGAGAATTCACCGCGTGTTCGGGTTGGACGTTCCCGGCTCGATGGGTGCATTTCGGGCATCCAGATCGCATCTGAATTTCAGATACTTTCCGAGTGTGACAGCGTGGGGTTTTCATTCATCTCCTTTGGATGTCACCGGGTCTGTGCTCAGAAGAGGAAAGTAAAAACGCACCATTATTACATTTGTATTCTCGCCTATAAGTGTGTGATGAACAACAATCCGTCCCCTCTCCTACTGTGCTGTTGGCTGTATTTCTGTGATTACTTGGAGATAACAAAAACTAGGACTCAACATGACAAACACTGCCCACTGTCCCTCTCCACGGAGGCTGGTTTTTACCGCACCTTCCACTGTGTGTACTGATGATATCCGACCACATCGTAAAATAAAGGCTCGGTCCGATGTCTGCTTTATCTCCTCCTTCGAACCACGTATAATATTGTCACCGAAGGTTATTCCTAATCTTTTCCTACCGAGTGTACCTGATGTGTCTGCCCTCGTGGTGAAACGTCCAGCTTCCTTTAAGTACTTCTGCTACACGTGCGTGTCGTATTTAGTTAATGGGGCGCTCACCTTTTAGATCATACTGCCATATTTCTTTCTGTTAATATGTCACAGTTCAGTACCAAAGCTGCAAAGCTCATTCTGATCATTTCAGACAAAAGTAGCACTGGGTTATTTAACATTTTAAAGATGTTTTTAATATCGTTCTTTGTG
>OMNV01009936.1:0-18086 GCA_900303265.1 Brotula barbata | reverse complement strand
CCTTTTTTTTTTTTTTAGCCCTGTGGTGCTGATATTTGGATGGAATCAAGACAAACAAATTCTGTATACATATATATAATGTATATATATATACTGTGTATATATATATATAGGCAAGGCCAAAATATTTTCAAATGTTATATTCAACCGCGAACCTCTTTCAAAAACATTACGGTCAACTTAAGTCATGATGGAAAAGAAAGTAAATCAACAAGGCAACATCAGTGAGAAAAAATGGCACTTTAAAGGGGCTTTCTGCGGAATAATAGGCGAGCCCAGGATTCATGGGATTGCATTTGGCTTCCTGTGGTGCTGGGGTATCTTTGGTTCGCTCAGTCATTTCAGACAGAGCAGTGGTGCCATCCCACCCTGGGCGCAGTACAGATGGGCTCATGTGTGGAGAAATGAGCCGCGAGCAATCACTCTCTCTCTTTCTTCTCCTCTCTGTCTCGCTCTCTGTTTATAGACTTCTTGCGTTCTGTTTACCTCTTTCTGCTCTCCTCTCTCTCATCTTCCTCCCTTCATCTTCTCTACCTCTCATTATCTCCCCCTATCCCCCCCATCTCTCCCTTTCTGCCCCCTCCTCCCTCCCAGAATCCCCTCTTCCCCCCGTGGTGACTGTGTCCTGGGGCTGCCGAGTTTCGTCTCCGTGCGGCAGTAGGGGGACTCGGCAGGAGGCCCCAGCAAAACGAGCTCACCGAGACGCAGGAGCCCATCTCAAGCTTGTGCTACTGGAAAATCTGCCCGTTCACGCTCCGACGCGCAGCCAGACGCGCTGATGGAGGGAATATGATGGGGAAGATGTTGCAGAAGGAACAGACAGTTCCTTGCTTTTGTTTTGGTAGCCACAGCAGTCTGGGTGTTTGGATACCAACACAATGAGCTCTTGCATGCTTTCTGTTCAACCAAGATAAACCTCTACTGATCAGAAAGAGATTTTTTTAGCGTTAGGTTTACACAAATTTTTAGTCAGATGGAAGGTTGAGAATAAAATTTGTCGTATTTAGACTGGAGAAGTAAGCATGATAAATAGTGAAATCATCCAAAATGCACACATAATGTGAAATGAAGTCATTGAAGTGGATGAATTGCTCTCAGGTCTATGCATTCGTTGCACATGCAAACAAGTTTAAGCTCTCGGATTGGACGTTTCATAACAGAAGTCCTCATTGGAGGTTATTGTTGCCATCTTTTGCTGTGTTTGTTTGGAGTTTTATGAAAAAAATTCCTTGACATCGCATCATTTACGATATTTTTGTCTTTTTCCCTCCAAATTGCTATACCAATCTCAAATAAAAAAAAATGAATCCCTTGATAGGCTTCCCATATGTGTGGGACGTAGGTGCTGCGATGACACTGAGAAAAAGAGGACTGAGTTATAATATGAGAGATAAAAGGACAGAACCTTTAAGTCAGTTTAAGAACCAAAGATGCTTCATTTTTCTTAGCTTCCCCAGTTCCTTTTTCCTCGCATCTTTTCCTTGCGTCATTAGTGGGCGGACTAAGATGCCCGTACACGATGATCTAGGTTGTAAAGTCAAGGTAGTAGATGTATCGTATCATTCAGTACGTACAGCTGACAATTCTGACGCTTGAGAGTTTGATGTTAAATTCTTTTGGAACTGTAACCAAAGATACAAATCCTCTTCTTCCCCATGGTACGATTTATCTTTGTCAGTGTTTCAATGGTCGGACGAAGTTCTTTTACTTTTTTCCGCCCACGTGCTGATGACACAATGCTGTATCTACAGTATGGAAAAACACAGAGGTGGCCAGACATTACAGTTGTAATATTTGGTTTCGAGCTGTGAATGTGATTGATAAATGGTTTACACATCATGTGTGACAGAGCTGGAGGAATTAGAAACAGTATACTGGGAACCAATATGATGGAACGGTGGTACAGTCATCACAACCATTCCACACAACCAGCATGCACCAACCACTAATGTCTACCGAAGATGCTAATTCAGTAGCACGCAAATGCAGAAAATGATTGTATATGATGAATAAACACATTTTGAATTTTACGTCACTCCTTGCTTGTCCTTCATTCCTGCCACCAGTGTATTCTGCAGCAAAATCCTCATTTCCTTCGTCATATTATACTTGATGATAAGTTCAGCATCTAAATCAGTCGCACACAGCAGCGGTTCAGCGCCGAGCCAGAGGCTGCAGAGGGTCAACCAGTTAAAGTTTCACTCCAGGAAATAGAACCGCAGTCAGCATTCTCCCGCTCTCATCCTCCAGCAGCCTGCAACCGGGCCCTATCAGGTTCACATGCATCCTGGTTTAAATTACAAATAGGTTTTTGAGGAAGCAGGCAATAAACAGAGAACAATAAAAGAGCAGTGAAAAAAAAAAGGACTTGTTTGCTTTTTTTTTTCTCTCCGTACAGCTTTGTGTTACTGGTAGAGAGATTAAAGAATGTATTGATTCGGTGATGGGTAATTAGTATGGTCAGCAAATGTGTACAGATGAGGATTGTTATCATGTAATGATCGGATTCTAGGTCATTATGGACAGATTAAAGATTCAAGTCCATATTTTGTTTACTCCTTTACATGCATCACTGTATACATGTAGGAGAATCATTCTATTGGTGATGTAAATTTGTTATTGCTGCTATACTCTATCTATCTATCTATCTATCTATCTATCTATCTATCTATCTAGCCATCTATCTATCTGTCTGTCTGTCTGTCTGTACTTCAATTCAGGTAAATATGCAAAGTAAGCAGTATTCATGGATGGAATTCAGAGGATTTCATCATTTCCTTGAGTCATGATTTATTTTTAGGACATTTTGGAGGGAAAGAACATGACGTGTGAGGGACGGAGGATAGGGTTGCCGGATTCTAAGACAACTCAAAGTTGGAACTGTCTGGATTCTGCCTTAACCTGTTTGCTGTCAGTGGACTGATTTTTCCATCCACACACACACACACACACACAGACACACACACACATGTCCTCTATACTTCATAAACTCACATGTTATACTTCCCCCCTCCACCTAGTTTGCTTTTTTTCAAGATTGCCCCCTCTCCTCCTGTTCTTTTCTCTCCTCTATTGTATTCTACTGGCTCCTTCTCCTATCCCGGTCTGCTGTATCATATTGGTCCTTCTGCCTTGTCCTATTTTGGTTCCTTCCAGCTCTGATCCCATTCTCTTCTGCTCTTTTGTGGTTTCGGTACAGTGCCGCTCAGATCCTATCAGACCTCCGTATATATGAGCAGAGAGGCAGGGTGGGATAATATGCAGCGAGAGGGAGGTCTGGGCCACGGTTTGTCCTTCCAACACCCCCTCACCCCATCCCCCACTATCCGAGAAATTCAATAGACTAACCTTAAGAATTTAATTGATGCTGCCAACGGGATTACAAAAGGGCTGGCCGGCACAGGCCAGGGACAGCTGATTAGCAGCAGGGGTAATTGTTAATTGATTGATGTATCTCCTTACCTTGCTCCCTCTATGGGTCTCTTACAAAGTGTTTTGTTTGCCACAGAGGCGGCCACTGTACAGCTAGACAGGGCATTACCATACATCTTTGGGTTTTTCCTGCTTCTTTTCCTCAAACATCCACATTCTCTTGAGTATCTTAGTGTTAAGACAAAAAGCAGGTAAATGTGACGGGTTGAAGGTCGCCTGTGTGTGTGTGTAGAGAACACTTTTCTTCATATGTCGTCCTCAAGGGCACATAATACACAGATTTGCATTTTTTCATGTTCATGTTCATTGAGAGGTCTATTTCGAAACGTTTATTATGCCTTTATAGGCAAAAACCCCGCTTTAATCCACTTCTCTCCCTTGCTGCATCATCACTGTGCACACAGAGGTAAACCATGTTAGGTACTGTCTCTACTGCTTTAAGGACTTTCCAGCAAAGCCTGCTGCTTTCTGATTGGACAGCTGCATCAGGTCAACAGGATATGAACGTAAAGGACGAATGAAAAATTAAACTGTGAGGGAACAATTTCAGTTTGAAGTATTTTTATGGGCGACAAGCGCAATCTTTGTTCAACACAAACCCAACTATGATACTAGACAAAAACAAAAAAACAAATTCCAATTCAATAAAGTGCACGCGTCTTACAATTGTTTTTGCTGCTGTCGTGACTCTGACATTTGGACATTCTATTAAGAGTAAAGGATACAGAGATGTGAGGGTATCCGAGTATTTATTGTAGCATCAGGCTTGATGTATTCTTCAGCTGAAAGCATAAAAATCCCTTATATATGTATCTCCATTTTCAGGCGCTCATACTTTTTACAGGTCTTGTATTTCCTGTTCCACTGTCATTCCTACAAACATGCTTGCTTGCACTCTGCAGCAAAGCCTCCTTCTGTGCAGCGCGCGTTACTTAGTTATCTTTATTCTGCTAACCTGCATTTTCTATTTTCAGAAATGAGTGCAGACGAGATAAAAGCCCGGTGATTAAAAGGAACAATAATGATGATTTTCCAGAAAGGTCCTCTGTAATAGTAATCGTGAGGAACACGAAGAGAGAGAGAGAGAGAGAGAGAGAGAGAGAGTTGGATGTGTGCATATGTAAAGTGATGCTTTTGGGGTAACACAATCCTTCTTGGGTTCACTAAACAGAAACAATCTCTCCATTATCCGCTCCTTTCTCTGACTACAAGGAGACATTTCATTCCGGTCCCCCACAGTGTGAAAACCCTGGGCTGTGACTGTCCGAACAGCGACTCGAAAAGCTTCCGTTCCTGCTATTTCTGCTCACCCTTGTCCAAGCCAACACCAGACCCGCTGCCAAGCGCAGAACCGGGCTGACCATCAAGCGATTACACGAGAACTTGGCAATCAGGGAGAAATCCAGTCATTAAAAGGGCTTAACACTGGCAAAGGGTCTCTGTTGGTGGCGAGCCGAGGCGACCAATGCATCCTGGGTTGAATGGGACCACAGGGGGATGTGTACGGGAAGGGGGGGGGGTTACGTATACCAGATTTGGCAGGGATTGGTTGGGTTTATGTCATTGCACACACAATAAGTAGTGTACATGAACACACATCTGCTTGCACACACAACCAGATGTTCTCATTCACACACCAGGCTCCCACAGCAGGATACTATATCATCGCTTTAGGGTAAAAACCTTGTACTTCTAAAATGTCAACTTTTCAGCAAGTCGGAGAAACAGGCTTGGCTTCGGAGCGATGACAATGTGTTTTTGACATTAACCGATTGGTTCTGAAAGAGCTCCATGAACCCAAGACGTCTGAGAATTTTCTCAACCCACAGCCGAGCATGTGATCTATCAACTGAGGCGAAAACATGAAAACTGGAGTTATGAGGTTTTTGCACAATAACAGCAGTGATAAAACGAGGCAAAGGTCACTGGATATTGGCTGTAACAGACATTTAGAGCACTGGACTGTGTTGAGGTGTCTGTGTATTGATTAGACCCCTCATCAAGGTTCAGAGTCAACCAATGACAGTAAAAAAAAATACATCTAATATGTCACCAATACTTGACCCTGTTGTTTATGAATAACTTCATTTTAGTGATACCTGTACATCTGATTTTTATTTTAGCTTCACTGTCCCCTAGTTGACCAATCACAGCTCATAATTGACATAAATGCACACTGTACAACCCACATATTACTAATTTTACAAGCAAAAAACAGGAAAGTAAAGGAAATTTACTAAAGTTCTGTAGTTAGGTACAGTTTTGATGTACGGGCATTTGCATTGATGATTTTTTTTTTCATCACCACATTTTAAATTCAATGTGAGACAAATATGGTTGTTGCCGGGTAAATTTGTTGACAATGGAGTTTAGAGAGTTTGCGCCTATGTTGTCGGACCATTTAATCCTTGAACTGATCTAAAATCAGACAAAGCCACAAAATAAACAGTGCTTCCCTTATTTTCTGCGGGTACTTGAAAAACCTTCTACACACATTTTTAAGCATTTTTTTTCTTTGAATCTCAAAATTAATTAAGCCCTTTCTCTCTAAGACCTGAGGCTCATGATTACCATGTTCAACAGCTGATTATGATGTCATTTTGTTATCACTTGGTCAGTTATCTGCGGAAATCCCCCCAAAAAGTGTTCACGTGCCTCTATGTGGGCTCTCACCAGTAATATCAGTATCAAGAGGAGGAGGGTTTGAAAACCATTGTCAACAGCCTATCATCAAAGGTTATAACCCTCTAAAATATCCATCAATGAGGGTGATGTGGACACAACCGGCCATCCTCCATCGCTCTCTGCCTCGGCCTTGGAAAGTGCACTCCACGCTGAACTGCCATTGAACTCCTCACAATTAGTTGGAGTTTTTTTCCCCCTTTCTTTCCAGCAGCGGCGCCGAGCATCGAGCCTGCACTTTTCAGATGAAGGTATCCCTTAGAGATATTTAAACTCCCTACGTGCCGACGCTGCCTCCGGGAGTGTGGATGGGATGGTTATTAATGCATTATTTACACACGCTTCCTGCTGTCTCCCATTGTGGCTAAGGGATACTGCTAAGGAGGCACTTTTCACACACCGTGATAGGAGAAAGAGGAGGTACTTTGTTTTGAAGGACTTTAGTTCTTTTTGAAGTGTTGCAAGTTTCGTGGGATGCTTGGAACAAAAGGTACCATCAGAAGCAAGGTCCTATATATGAAACGAGGCTTCGGCTACATTTGCTGCCGGGATAAAAACATTGTTGACACGATTATTATTATTTTGCCTTTATACATTAGAGATGTCAGCAAAATAAAGACATCCTGTGGAGGCTCTAATGTAAATAAGGACTTGTTTTGTGTTCTCAGTTCCACAGAGAATCATCGTATTCATGTGTACGAGATAAAGAAAATTTTATGCGTGTAATCCACAGCATATAGAAATCTCCATCCATACATCTCCTCTGTACATATATCATCCATCCATCCCTCTATTCTGTACATATATTATCCATCCATCCCTCTAATCTGTACATATCATCCATCATCCCTCTAATCTGTACATATAACATTCATCCATCCCTCTAATCTGTACATATAACATCCATCCATCTCTCTAATCTGTACATATGTCATCATCTGTCCCTCTAATCTGTACATATATCTTTCATCCCTCTAATCTGTACATATATCATCCATTCATCCCTCTAATCTGTACATATATCATCAATCCATCCCTCTAATCTGTACATATTTCATCCCTCTAATCTGTACCTATGTCATCCATCCATCCATCAGGACTATCATCCATCAATCAATTTAATCTGTATGTCACCCTTCCATCCATCCCTTCATCCATCCATCCATCCACTTTGTATCAGCAGGCCATATATCCATTGCTACATGACTCTGTTCACACATACAACCACCCCCTCCCTTGTTCCTCTCTGTATCCATCCACCCATGCATCCATCCACTCTCTCCCCCTTTCCAACCATTAGCCACTGAGTGTCACTCAGCAATCACAGCCACACTCTCTCCTCTCTCCTCCATGCAGATATTATTTACAGGATTAGAGTGGTAGAGATCTTAGCACAAACACTACTGAGAGCGGAGAAAAAAGACAGGCAAATTACCAGCTAATGGACCACCGGGCACTAATATCTAAATCCCCAATCTGTCTGTAATTGCTGCAAAAAGCTCAGGCTTGTGCTTTATGGGAGACTTCTAAGCGACTCTCTCTTTTCTCCCTCCGCCTCTCTCATTCCTTCCCTTGCTTTATTAAAGTAACAACGAACAGGGTTTTTCCCGGTGGAATGCCCAAGACATCATTAATGTCTCTCCTCTCTTTCATATCTCAACAGAAAGACAGTGAAGTGACCGGCCTGCAGCTGGCTGTCTTCACGTCTTCCCTTCCATCCAGGAGCGTGTGATTAATTTCCATGTAAGGAGAGATACACACAGGGAGAGAGAGAGAGAGGGAGAGATCTGTTTGAAAGGTGCTTTATTTGCATTAGCATTCATAATTACTTAATGACGAATCAGATATGGTTCATTGCGACTAAGTGCAGAAACATGCTGTCGGAATCATGTATTTCAATTAGAATACCACTAAAACATGGTCCCTCATGACCATGCGATATAAAAAGGACTTTATTTATTTAGCTGGGGAATTATTATTGGGGGACAAGGAGGCCCTCGGTCATTCTTGGTCTTCCTAGTGGAAATAAAATGCCCTAATTAAAGGATGAGCGTATAGAATTAATGTCGTCATAGGAACATTGAAATAATTACATATCAAAGAAAAGTATTACAAAGCACATTTTAATCACAAAGTAGCAGACAAGCAGTTTAAAACGATTATCTCCACACAGTACACACAGGAAGTGTACACATCCTTAATATCTTCAATCATCCACCGTGAGGAAAAGAGACAGCTTTGCTGCAAATTAATGTAAAATTATTTTGAATTGAAATTATTTGCACACTAAAGTAGTAGTCTGTTTGTTCATTGCATGGGAAAAGGGACTACTTTGTAGTATTTTATAATTATTTTTATGTCTTTGTAATGCACAATTCTTATTGGTCAAAGGTGGCATTTTACAAGCAAATATCCCTATGTTCCATTCACCATGACAAATTTTGTAATAACTGAAAATGTGCTGTCTGACTCTTTTACTCTAAATAGACTGCAACTAGGTTGTTAGCTAGTCGTTTCAACTCTTACAACATAGTCACCTAGCTAGCACAGAGTCATGGCAATGGGGCTATTTTACTGGCGAGGATGATTGGAATTAATTAATTAAATCATCATCATCATCTTAATTAAAAAATATACACAATGTCATATTATTTATGTGTTTGGTAGCTATATAATAAGTATGATGACATATTGTCAGCTGGTGATTATTGTGGAATAAACCCAGAAAGGTTGTAATAAGTTACCCCATTCATCATAAACAATAGATATTATATTCTCTGCAAATAGGACTTTCGATTCAGTAGAACTCAAAAAAATATTAAATGTCCTATCAAAAAAATATTACATGACTGTTTACTACCACTACAAAACAGATTATTTGACTGATTCTAGAGCATATTGTGATTTAAGCTATTGGGACTTCTCGTTTTCCCTGTGAAACACAAACATTGAATAGAAACATTCTGTAAAACTACCAGTATGAAGAGATCTGAGGGAATGTAGATGTTCCCCATAAAGCAACACTACAGTAATTGGCTTGTCCATAAAGTGTGTTATGAGCCACTGCTAGCAGTGCATTGAGAGGGGACAGTATGAGTCCCTGTGGCCTCGCCCTGGGACATGCAAGCTCTGGGTGACATTAATCACGGTCCCCCCCTTCATCGATCGCTTGGATAATGGTTCCGCTTATCACCTCACTGGTTTCTAAAGGGGCAAAAGCTAGAGTCATTCAGGGAAATCCTCTGTGTCTTTCACTGATTGTCTCCCTCGGTTCTTCTTTTTTGTTTATTTACAGTAGCACATTTTTTGCTTAAATCGCCTCTTCCTCATTGAAATGAATGGATGCCACATTCTTATTCCGGCCAAAGCTGTAGAACCAACAGATGAATTCACAAAAAGCCAGAACAACACGGTCAACTTATTAAAAAACATTTTTTTTACCACATTGTTTACATAATGGATCCGTTGCATCTCTATATCAGCAGTGGCATTAAGCGCACCCATCCATCTTCCTGGTCTCCTCCCCTTTTCCACCTTTAATCTGCTCTCTCATCTCTTTTTACAAGAGGAAGAAGGTTAGCCGAAATTTTCCGCAGATCAATTAAGAAGAGGACCTGCCCTTCAGAAAGAGAGGAGGGAGGAGGGGAGAGGAGAGAAGGTGTGTTTGTAAAAAGGAATGGGTAAAAACAACTTAAAGCAGGGGTGAAGAAGGAGCAGAGGAGGAGATGGACGGCGGGAGTAGGCGATGGCTGGGGGACTGGGAGGAGTGAATGGAAATGAGGACAAGGTAGCATTTGCATATCGGCGCGGCGGCCCACTGTGGCCTGTAGACTAGCCAATCTTGCTAATAAGTCAGTCACTAGTTGGCTAGTTTCCTGGTCTCCCCTCGGTTCCCAGCCCTAATAGGCCGTCTCCATGGGATGAGAGGCATCCGTGTTATTAGTATCTGTCAGTCTGCCTGAAGGTGGCCAAACTCCAGGGACGCTCAGGCTCAGCGGCCCTTTGGCGGACTTGTGGACCCCAACGTCTGTGTACAGTTGGCCCCTGGAAGGCCTGAGAACTCAAAACCTCGATGATCCTGGAGGATCTGGAGAGGAGGCGATGGAGGAGAAGGAGATCTCGCTGGAACTTTTGTATTACATTCTGTTCATTATAATAGAGGGAATAAATATATAAGGGGAATATAAGTAATATCACGAAACGAATAGAGGAAAAGGACAAGATTTGAGGGGAAATAAATGAAATGAAATATAGTCAACAATAATAATAATACAACAAGGCTTAAAAACAACAATAATAATAATATGTGGTGTTACATAGAATAAAGATGTGAAAATAATTGTGATTATACACGTAATGACGGGACAGATTTCACAGATTTCATGTACACGAAGCCGCACAGCTCGCATATATGAATAAAGTGGCATAATCATATTCTGTCCCTAATTTAAGTTAATGACAGTGATGAGAGTATGTGACCCCCCCACCTCCCCGCACACACACACACACACCTCCCATCTCTCTCCCCCTTATGCATTCCTAATGAGCTGTAGGTTTATTGACTGAGGGTGGAGATTTGATGATCTCCTCTCTCCTCTGTCACCTCCTTCTCCCATCTCTCTCTCTCTAGATTCTCTTGGTCCCTCTGCTCCCCGGTCATTCATCTGAAGGGGCTCAGACATGTTAGCTGCATGTATATTGATTTGTGCTGATTGTAAGAAAGCGGGGAGACCCATTTCGCATTACAGATTGAGGCCGCGTCTACGCTCCACGTCAGCTGTCTAACCGGGCCGAAAATCGCCGCGGAACCATTTATTCAGACGGCCTAGCTAGCATTAGCGTCAAAAGCAGCGGGCTCGCTAACGCTAACAAGCAAGATTGAGCTACAAAAAATAGCAAAATGAACGTCGATACAGCAACTGTAGTAGATAAAAAAAGTTTTCTATATACTAGCAGAAATAATTTAGATTTTGAAAATGATTTTGCCATCATGACAGCTCTCTCGCATTGCATTGTGGGAATACTTCACTGCGTGAAGATAGAAGCGATACATAGTCGGCCTGACTTTGTACACTGCTCTGAATTACCATTTTTGTAAACTATCCACACCGAATGTTGGCGTACCACTTGGTAAAATGTGTTGCACGCTATAACCTCGTAATATCTGCACCATTTCATCAACCTGATCTAATAATCTGCAATCAGGGAGGCATCTTATCGTTCGAAAGCCAGCAAACCTGTTCAGAGTGGTGTCTGGAGTTGCATTTGTTGCTTGTATGGTGGCTATATGAAGAGTTTGGTCATTTCCACTCTGGCTAATGACTTTGCTGGCAGCGTCGTCCTTTGTCTAATGACATCGTTGACACCGATGCTACATATTGTGTCACAGGCCTCTGGCAATCGCTCAGCAGCCAATGTCCTCACTTTGCCACAAGGGGCACTCTGCCTGGCATGGCAGAACGAGGGTTTTGGCAGGCCGCAGAGTAACCCGCTGCTACTGTGGCACAGTTTGCAGGACACATCAATTTGTCCCCCACTATGAGAGACGATCTTTCTGGCGCCGATCCAAAGCTCACCGCCTCGGCCTCATCTGCATATCTTTGTTATCCGGTGCCAGTTCTGAGAGAACGAGAGAGAGAGAGAGAGAGAGGGAGATAGAAAGAGCGAGGTAGAGAGGTGGTGGTGGTGGTGGGGGGGAGATAGAAGGATGACAAGTCGTGCCTCGCCATCTGGGCCCTGTTTCTTCAACGGCCACAAATTAAAACTCAACCTGTGTGGAGAGGAGAGGGGGAAAAAATAGAATTGTCAAAAGGCAACAATACTTCTAATCTCTTTCTCCCTCTGTGCTTTTTCAAAAGGGGGGAGAAGAAAGGCGCTTTAATAATTAGAGGGGTAGAAAGCTCATAGAGATGAAACAATATCCCCTCCTTTTTTCTCCCCGTATCGTCTGTAATGACTGGCGCGTTGATGGAGAGGGCTCTTTGAGGATGACATTCAAATGCTGACATTTGAATTATGTCTGTTTATCAGAGGGAGAATGGCCCGTCTGCTTTTGTTGTGGCATTCTCCGCATGCAGGATCGCAGGTTGCAGGTAGTCAAATCGGCGGGTTTGTTTTAATCACACACACACACACACGCACCAACACACACATAATGGCTCGCAGGAATCCTGAAGGGGCAATTTTACATGGTTTTGTAGAAGTATGCTAGATGGTGTACGCTAGAAACTTTAATGGGTTTTATTTCAAGCATTTACAGCAGAAGAGCCATTAAATTGTAACAACCAACATAAAATCACTCATTGTCACTAATCCCTGACTGTATTGCCAGTTTATTTGCATGGGTTATTTCCTCGTGAGGACACTTGCACGGACATTGTTTTGTGGCTCAAATGCTAAATTCCATCAGAATCCATGTTAACCTTCAGGAAGCATCATCTACCGGCGGCAGATAAAATTTGCATGGGAGAACATTTATTGTCTATCAGCAAATAGGCCGCAATGCAAAAAAAAACAAAAACAAAGGCCACCCCACGGCCGTGTGATCTTTTCTCGGCTGCTTGTCAAAGTTGGGGATCTAAAATCGGGACGATCCATCACGTCGACACATGAAAAATTATGGAATTCACCCGGAGGAAATATATTCACGGGACGCGGGCGTAAACAGCTGTTTAACAAAGGCATTCAGAAGTCAGCGGTAAACGCAGGTCTGCAAGGTGTGCATGAGCAAAGGGGGGGAGGGGGGCAGGCGATGGTGAGGGAATGAAGAGGAGAGGGAGGGAAGGAACAAGTGAAGAAGATGGTTAAAGAGAGAGAGAGAGAGAGAGAGAGAGAGAGCTGCACCCTCCAATTATCAAGCTCACCATCTGAGGGCCGCTTCAGCGCTGCTCTCCCCTGCATATTACATATCACAAGTGAAATATTTAAACAAGCGTACATACTGAAACGATCAGCGAGCCGGTTTGATTGTCAAACGGAGCTCTGCTGACGCTGCTGGGAGACAAGCGGAAGGCAATTATCTACATTTCTCCATTAATTATTGCAAGAATCTTTTAATGTTCTGTGAATATGGATTGTAAGCAAGGGCAGGAGTATGTGCTGCATTCTGGATATACCTATGGGGAGTGTGTGTGTGTGCGTGTATATACAATATTATTTATTTGACACGTGCAGAATTTGTGTGTGACTGCTGTGCATCTGTACTGCACGATTGTATTTCTGCGTTTTGTGTATAAGTTATCATTCCTGCTTGGGTGTGAAAACGCGTGTGTAAACAGGAAGTGGTGTGTAAACAGGAAGTGCGTGTGTTTCAGTACTTCATATGTTACCCATCTTTACGTATATCTTTGAAAACGTGCGTTAAAAATACACATTGTGCAACATAACATCTGTGTTTGTGTGTGTTTATGTGTATGTGTGTCAGTCATTAGTGTCAGTCACATGTATACTTAATGTATGTCCAATATGAGCAAATATTTGCATAAGTGTGTTTAACTTCTTTTTGATATATATACTTTTAATTTGTATACAGTATGCACTTGTCTTTTTGTGTGCATAGAATATATATATATATTCATGTCATGTATATACAGCATATATATATATATAAATCCTTCTACACTGTTTGCACAGCCTCTACATTCACCATGAGAACCTGTATGCAAATCCCTCTCCCCTCCGGTGGATGAGCTGTATGATCATCATATTGGCATGTGAAAATAATATAGATTGGGAACGTGAAAGGGAGACCAAGTGGAAAATGAGATGATTGCTAAAGTATGTTCGGCCCGATAAACTGAAATTGCATTTGTCTAAGTGCTTGCAGGAGTCGGACCATATAAACGACTCAATGTTCAAACTCCTTAAGGTGAACGCTGAGAGGCGTCCTATAGAACCATCACACCATCCGGCAGGATACGCTTTTATAATTACAATCTTTTGACTTTTTACACTGACTCCTTTCTCTAACCTCTTCCCTTTTTGTCCCCCTCCTTCCAACCCATCTCTCGGGTAAAATGTCCATATTCATATGTTTCCCAGCAGGCCCGGGGGCCCAGCAGGCACTGAGTGCGGCTTCATGTTCCGAGACTTTCAGGCCAGTAGGAGAGACGAGAGTGACACAAGCAGCAGTAATGCATTCATAGCAGTGGATGTCTTCCCGTGGTGGACATCTGGGAATATGGGGTGGACAGCTAACTACATTACGGTTAGAAATCAACAAAGACTAAAGAGAAGTTCACTTTTTGTCTACATTGAACACAGAGTGGTGTGAGATGATTATACATCTTATTATTTAAAAAGAGAGAAAGGTGAGAGAAACATTGAAGTTAACACACACACAATAAAAGCGTGCATCAGTGTGTTTAGGCTTTGTTGAATAATTTATTTGTAGTTATTATTTCACTATAAAGTTGAAGAAATGTTGTTTTTAAAAAATTTGGTGCATCTATGGATTAAAAATTCTATTATTTATGGAGAGATAAATAAGCTTTGAAGAAGAAAATTTCAAGACAAAATGACAAAAGCATTGAGAATTATGAGCAAATTAATACTACAACCAAAGTAAGAGTTCATGTTCAAAGGGACGACGACCCCTTATGAAATTTTAAAAACGTATTTTTATTCTGCATTTTTATTGCTGCATTAAGCAATGGTTGATCCTCAAAAAGTTTAGCAGGTCCCTCCGCCTGAGTAATCTCACAGCGTAATCTGGAGAGACGTGACAGGTACCAGAGTAAGGGAGTTAGCTGTTGCTGTGTGTGTGTGTGTGTGTGTGTGTGTGTGGGTGTGCGTGTGTGTTTGTGTTCGTGTTTATGCCGGTCTGTGTTTTGAGGGCTGAAGTTGTTCAAGCATTATTCCAGATGTCTCATCAGTGTGTAAGACAACAGCCCTCAGCTTCAAGAATCAATCATCAAACAATGATTTACTGATGATGAACGACGAAACAATTCATCATATAAAAACATATAATACATCATTTATTACACAGAAATTACATGAATACATGAATTATATGAATGAAAACTATGGAAAATAATAACATAATATCCAAACATGCAACGATTTTCACAACTTTTCAAACTCCCAAACACGGTTTGTTACCCCGGATCAAGGATTATCCACTACCCTGTGACTGATAGATTCTTTGTGGTCCAACACATGAGGTGTAATGTGTCATTTCTAAACAAACAGCCTCTTCTCTTCCAGGTTAGGGTCAAGCTCGGCTAAGGTCAAGGCCCCCGTACAACGCGGGGTTGTTGAAAACACACAACAGTCTCTTTGTTCTGGGAGTTCCTGCTTGAGTGAACACGCTTTGGGTTGAGACTGCTGTTTTCATTTAGTTGTTGCTCCTGGGGCAGTTTTTCTCCCTCTTCCTACTCCTCCCTAGATTTCATCACCCATACGCTGGGAGATGATTTTGTGAATGAAACCATGCATATCCTCACAGCCTTTATGATGGTAATGACTGCTGGTGGAGGAACAATGGAGAGAGAATGCTGGGATTCAGGGGTTATGCTTGTGGGAAAGGGAGGGAGGTGTGTGCATGCGGCTGTTTGTGTGTGTGTGTGAGTGTGTGTTTGGGTGCATATCATCAAGGATGCTTTTTAATCGAGCCGCCGGTGCATTTTTGACATTTTTTAATTGGATTCATAAACCCAAGATCATGGATAATAGTTGTGGGGTAGTTGTGGGTTGTTTTTTTTTGTTAGACAATGTGACATTGGTGGAAAAACTCATCCATTTACTCAAATATTTCCTGTATGTAAGTGCAAATCATGGATTGAAAATAAATGTTCCATCCTTAAATGAATTATTATTGTTAAAAATTGTTATTATTATTACAATAAAATGCAAAAATAGAAGAATTCATTTATAAGAAGAGTCATGTTTAAGTGCTTTTCAATAATAAAATGATGCCCAAAATTGTGTAATTTAAATGTAATTATATTATTTTACCTTGATATGAAGATTTATTCTAATGTTCGACCTTAAAAATCTAATTTTGCTCCATAATAAATACAACGTTTTCCTCTCAGATATAATGGAATCACAGATGAAGGAAGCTAAAAATGTAAATGTGACGTAAATACTTAATTACAAATACTTTTCCCTGTCTGATGCATCGAGGTACGTCGGTATGGGCCCGCAGGTCAAATCCAAGTCTCCCCTTTCCGTCTGTCGCTTTGACATCCCGGACGTCCATCTGCCAGAGTGAAACGTTTTCTCCTTCGAGATGCGTCAACACACACCATTTCTGGCAATGATCCCTTTGCCATGGCAACCACAAACAAGGTGATGCAAGTGAGGAAGAGAGATAGATTGTTGGCAGGAAGTCAAGAATGCAGCCCGTTCAGTCCGTCCTGCACCCTGACAAAAGGTGCTGACAATTAGGATGAAGAATAAGCCCGCCATCGGATGTTGATGTGTTGCCCGTTTGCCATCGCTCAGGTGCCCACTGCCAAAATGTTCGACGGGTAAGGCGCCTTAATAACACATCTGGAAATGAATCCTCATCATGCTGTTTCTGAAGATCCACAGGCAGAGCGAGGATGATCACAATCACTCAATGCCACAGATATTGCCATAGAAACAAAGATTTTAGCCCAATGTCATTTTTTTTTTTTTTACATTTCATTTTATGGTGATGCTCTTTGTTTCCATCGTTTCCACCAGTTTCTTTTGATGGAGCAGGAGAAAGACTGAAGGCTGTACAAAAATAATAAAGATATACAAACAAAAAAGAGAAAAAAGTGAAGAGTAACATCCACCTGTATCAACTTAAATAATAAAAAAAAATATGCAAACATTAAATCCAACGGTGACGAGGACTCATATGGTGAAATAAATTAAAAATAAGTAAATAATTAGTTTTTCATCTACTTATTTGTTCATTAATGTATTCATATATTGACTGATTGATTTATGCTTTCCTCTTGTATCTTTGTTGACACTTGTTTATTGTCTTATATTATGGAGTTTGGACCTGGACTATTATGGACGCTTTATTTTATTATGGGCTGTGAAGCCTGTACATAACGCACTAATGGAATAGGATTCATTTCCATTTACAAAAGTTTTATTGATTTGCACTTTTCTGTTTGTAAGAAAATGAACTCATGTTTACAAAGTTGCAGCTGCAACTAATTGTGAAACAAACTTACACTGTATAACCCCAATCATCTCATAAATCAATAAATATCTAATCTGCGCAACATTGTAGCCGTGATGGGACGTCTACAGGTCCGCTGTGGAGACGGAGACATTTTAAAAGAAACGCCGCGCCGCTTTTAAAAATATATAAATACAGTCATATCCAAACATCTGGCAGTTCTCCTTTCTCCACGATTAAACCATTATGTGATTGTTTGAGCATGTTCGAGACACAAACACGCACACACACACCAGCACACGTGATACACATGGCCACAGGTGGATTTAAACACACCAGATTAGCAGATAACATGCAGTAATCATCAAGTGTAACCATATTCTCCAGCAGCACGGTGTATATTTCTGGAGGTACGCAATTATTGCTATAGTGTTTCTACACCGGGCCTGTATATGTGCGCACACCTGCATGTGTTTGCTATCACTGCACAGGCCTCACTAATCCCTCACAGTAGGTCAACCACTCAAGGAGCCGCGGCCATTATCAGCTTTAGCTTCATTTTATTAAATCACTCACCACATCCCTGTTGTGTGTTAATGGGCTAATTTGTACCGACACTGAGCAAAGGATACAATCAATGATATGGTTTTATAAGGAGGCTTAATCAGATAACAACTTAGTTCTAACCGGTAATTAGAAGCAGGAGTCAAACTCAGACCTTTCTCAGCCTGCGCCCCTGTGCACCGTGGGAATCGGTGTCGGAGGTCAATTTCAAAATTAGTTAGGCTTGACGGGCTGCCACTGACCTGCACAGGTGCTCCCACTTCCCCTGCTGCTCCACACTTCCTCTCGCCAACACCCC
>OMNV01009934.1:68254-86900 GCA_900303265.1 Brotula barbata | reverse complement strand
AATTGAGGTTTGGAGGTTTGTGTCTTTCTGCAGGCTTGCATATTCTCTGTTAAATCCTTAATGTCTGTTGAGCTTGTACCAGTCAGCCTCAGCCCCAAATGGAGCTGGAAGGACATTAGCTGCAGACAGAGACCTCACATAGCATTGCAATGTAACCACACAAACACACAGACACTCATTGAAATGGGACTCACGTGAAACCCGACAAAAATAACACTGAAGGAGGACTGAGTTCCAGGACTGGGCCATGATGAAACCGAAACCGAACTGAAAAGAATATAAATGAAAACATGTCATCATTTAATGATGGCTTCACATTACTTTACATCACATTAACAAATAAATGCCCTCCATAAGAAATTATTGTTTGGGAGGTTTGAGCCACATTGACTGGAGTTGCTTGTGACCTCTGTGTGATTGAAACCACCCGGCCACACACGAGGACAAAGCTGAGTGAATGTTTCCCTTCATTTTTCTTTCTGTTTGTCTGTGTTGACAGCATGATTGTACTGTATGTTAATTTGAATGTCTGTTGTCACATGCAAATTATACTCTTCAATTAGACAGCAATATTCCTCTAATCCAGGGTTTGTCTGACTGTGCGTGACCTCTTACAAGTGTATACATACTTGCAATCCTCTGGGTTTGTAGTTAAAGTCTATCTATAGGAAAAGCCTTAACAAACTATAGACCTACCCAACAATGCTCACAGCTGTATTAAGCTACTCTGTAATTAGTGTACTGCAGCCACGGATTTCTGATGCTGTCTGGCTGACGTTCAACATTGTGGGAAATTAGGATCCCATTTAAATGTCCCTCTCTGTTCTGTGCCAATGTCTTTTATATTGTTTTATTTTCTCATTGTGACTTAAATCAAAGGAAAATAGATCAAAATGAGTCCATATTCGGATGTTGTGTTATGCAGCCTAGAAGAACAAAACTTGTAAAATGTTGACCATAAAGTTTATCTGCAACTTTATGTATAAACAGAGAGAGGGATGCAAAGCAGTGAGAAAAGCAGGACTGAAATGTTTATTTACATCACTCATACCAGAATCGTGACTCTTTCTATGCCACAAAGTTACTCGCTGTGTGTGTGTGTGTGTGTGGCTGCAATCAATAAAAGAGTATAAACACATCAGATAGGACATAAATGAGGCTTTCTGCTGTTTGTTTTTAATTGGCTGTTATTGCCAATCGCTTGTACTGCAGCTCATTATAGAGCTGGCTAAGTCCCACCTTTGGCTGAATGAGGCTTTTATTGAGATCTAGATTTTCATGTATACAGAGGAAAGAGGAGAGCATTATGGTTGCGGGTTATGACTAAATAATAATAAAATAGAATATGTCATTGATGGTCGACGACTCTTCACTGTTCTTTTCCCTGTCTTGTCGTAGGTGCTGCGCGGAGCCCAGCTGATAGCAGTTGCATCAGCTGATGGGGCAGCCACGGCAGTAGAAGGCTCGTCCCTCCCTCCAGACATCCAAGTCCAGTATGTCCAGCTAGCACCCGTCACAGATCACACAGCTGCTGTCCAGGTAAAGACTCACACAAAATATATTCTTATCGGCCATACACGTGTACACAGACACAACTAATTTGTCACTGTGTAGTGTTCCAAATGCTGCAGTATGCAGCTTTCCTGTCTCTTTGAGGTGAAACAGACGCCATGCTAATCTAAATCAGTCACACTTAACATGTGTTTGTTTTTGAAGCAATCCATAATAAAGTTTCCCACCTCCTGTTTTCTGTCCTCAATCTGAAGACGATCAATAATGGTCCTTACACGTAGGAAGAGTCAGTACCACAGCTGCACTCTGAAACACATTCATTCCAACGGCTTGCGCCACGCAGAAATGGATTTGCCAAGCGTTTAGCTCCACTGGGTCTACTGCTGTGCTCGGTGTAGCGGAGTTTGGCACTTGGTGAGATTGCGGCCAAAATTCAGTCTGGTTGAACTTTTGGCGTTTGGTGAAGTCGTTAGAAACAAAGCAGTTAACCAGAACCTGGAATGGAATATGATATTCCAACCATCGCTGAACACCACAACACAGAAGAAAAACTTATATTGTGTGTCTCTGCAATTCCTGAACTGGACAACACTAGTTTATGGTTGAATGGAGACCTTGGGAGGAAAGTCCCCTCATGGAAACATTTAACCAACCAGTTCGGCATATCAGGTGTTAAAAACATCATAGGTAGGCAATACGTTATGGGTCCGATGTCAGTAGCCAACTGATACATCATTCCTGTTCGCCAAAAGAAAATGGTGGTCCTGAATTATAAATCCTGCGTATTTTGCGTTGATGTACGCTGAACCCAGCGGCTCGCACCAGCCATGTGTGCTGTGATAGGCAGGGAAACATTTCTTACTCTTAATGCTTCAATATAGATAGATGCTGTGTACACTTGTTTTTACTTTGTCTTTGAGAACTCAGGTGCTGACCATCAGCCAAAGAGGTTGGATGTTGAAACTGACACCTTCCTGCTTTTGTTGTACAATAATAATGAAAACCTGTATGCTGTAATACTTCACGGGTAATTACTTTAATGGTGAAAATTAATTACAAATGTAATTTATGCAATTTAGGTAAACCACAAACAGCGTCATTGCTGTCTGCTATCTCCTCATAATTTTACTTGAATCAAATACACTTACCTGCCACCTTACCTGGTGTTTTGTGTAAACAGTAATTTCCAAATGATAAAACGTGTGGATGAGGTATTGAAGGAGAAAAGTAATAATTAGTAGATTTGGTCAAAATCCCTTGATGAAAGAGCTCGTTGAACAAAAGCCATATGTAGAATGAGGATGGTGTGCAGACATCAGTGCAGAAGGCTTTGAAGTGGTTATTAAGTAAGAAATATATATTTAATATATATATAGGTTTTCATTGTTCTGTTTTTATTGTTACCAACTACATAGAATGTCAGATTTTCTTACGGCTCACTTTCCCTCCTCTCACATGAGAAACCCTCTATCGCCGATGTGAATAGAGTCTTTGTTTTGTTGTTATGATAGAAACAGATCGAACCTGAAAGTGTTTGTCTCTTCAAAAGATCAATGCCTGTGGAAAAAAATGGTCCTGTCCTGATATGGATTTCCCTGCAGAGTTTGTAGTGTGATCATTGCTTCCCAGCGAGACACGCGGTGAGCAAATGTCCAGACCAGCCACGCATCAGATTTTGCTATTTCAAACGTATGACTTTACCCTCTAAGTTAAAGTTGTCATGGCTTTGTTGTTTTCAGTTGGCCAGGCGATGTGGCTGATAGCGTCGATGTTGATCAAGCACTGCACTGTATATTCATTGATATTTTTCTGCTGCAGATTATGAACCAATATTACTCTGATATGTTCTTTGAGAATTCACAGGCCTCCACAATACTTGTCACTATATGCACCATCCTCCAAATCGTTGATGCATTGTGCGATCAAACTGTTGGTTTATTTAATTGATTGGAATGACTTTTGGATCTACAGTATGTGTGTTTGATTGCACTCAGTTTTTGAGTTCAATAAAATTGATACGTGGCTGATCAGTCATCAGCCTGCTCTCAGTGGAACTTGGTGTTAGTCGGCGTCCACGAACATTCACAGCAACAGATTGAAACCTCTTGCACATAACGTAGCAGCTATTGAGTAAACCATACTCAACCTATAAAAAGCTGAATTTAATCATGTCTCAATCTTGAAATGATGTAATGTGATAATACATTGTTTCTAAGTTTTGTTTTTGTTTTTTTGTGTTTTCAAGCGAGTCTCAAAGGGAAGACGCCAACTTAGATCCAATCAATTAATAATCAGTCACAGGAAAAACGACAGCACATAATTAAAAGAAGGGAGCAAACAAAGCAGAAGACACAAGGCGGCTTTGGTCCACTGAAATCATCTGGGCATAAAAACATGGTTTGGCCAGCCTGGTAGGGTCTGAGTTAATAGTTATTATTATGCCTGGGTTTTGATCTCATAAAGTGTAAACATTGCTGACTTTCAGTTCAGAGGTCAAAGGAAGGTTAGTGCTGTTCTTTTTTCCCCCCGTTTTCAAAGTGTTGAATCAAAAGAATTGCTCTCATGTGTTTCCAGACATATGGTATCATTTAGACAACTTTCTTGAAAAATTACGTAGGCTTTTGTATTTATTTATCTCTGCATGTTTCCTCTCTTTTTATTTAATAGTTTCCATTACACAAACTCGATCAAATGGGGCACAACTTATACAATGATATGTAACATAGCATGCATTGTTTCTCCAATGCACTCTAGATATTATCAGCGTCACAACTGTGTTCATCTTTAGCCCAGTCTAAAGCCCTGAGTACATTTCTTAAAATTCGTCAGTGGCTGTACAACTTGAAAAATGTGGCTGCGGGGGAGCAGGGGGTTGTATTGTTTAATAGATGTTCCAAGGGGAAGACCGAGGCTTGTTCTTTGACAGGTCAACACAGACGACGTTTCAAGTGCTCCATGTGAGTTTCACTTGGCCTCTTGTCAGGCGTAAGGCTTCACATTAGGTCTCTCAGCCATAATGCGTTGCTGTATCGTGTGTGCTGCTGTGGTGCAGCTGTGCTCCAGTCAATGCTGTTGTCTAGTGACAGCATGCTGGGCTGAAGAGAGGATTAAATACTGCAGGTGTGTTTGAGGGAACCTTTGGCGAGCATTTGAGGAAGGAGTGAGTCACTCTTCATGGTCATCATCCAGGACTGAGTCATGAACTTCTCATCTTTTAAGGGGTTTTACCCACACAATACCTCGCTCTGTCTGACATCTCGACAGGCAGCGAACGCAAAAACACAAATAGCTTATCTCCTCTCGAGTCTCTCTCCACATGTCACTCTGCCCCTTTCCTCATTTCCATCACTAGCCATCTTCTCCTTTGATCTGTTCACTGTTATCTGTTCTCTAATCCTTTTACTTCTCCGTCTATCTTTGGTCCATCTTTTGTGGTTCTCACGTGGTGACTCTGGGAAAGGAACAAGCGATTTGTCTCTGTTAACATGCAACAAATTATGATGCATCTCATCACTGTTTTTTTCACGTTCAAATGTAGCGCAAGCTGGGTGTAATCATGTATGTATATTTCATGTGCCGCATCTCTGAGATCACTTTTCTTCTAAATTTATTTCCTCCCACTCATCTTTTGTCCCTACCCTGTGCTCTCTTTTATGTGTCCCACCCAGGCTGCTGAGCTGGGCCCCACTCTGCAGGCAGACATGGAGGTGAAAGAGGCCATCCAGGGCGCAATCCAAGCAGAGAATGGAGAGGTGGTCCAGATTGTCTCCTCTGTGGCAACCTGAGAGCCCCTGACATGGCCAAACAAATGGGTAATGAGAGGTCAACAAATGAATACAGTCTATGAAGTATAACTAGCAAACAAATCAAAAAGCCTTTTTATCAAGTACAAAAGGTCATTGATTGAAGAGTGAAGGAACATTTTTTTTCCTGCAAACTTCTTAATTCAGTGCCAGCCAAATGTGGCAATATTTAACAGAGTTTGAGAGAAGCATGATCAACTGAGGTTTCTCTGGCCTTTTCATTACTAGAGGAACCCACCCTGCCTCAGAACACAGAGTGGGATTATACTCTATCCAGAGAGGATGCTGCTTAGGCAGACCATCACCCGCCACTTCATCGGCACATGCTTGTTTACATCAACTTTGGAAAATAGTGGTGTTATTTGGAGTTAAGCTGCTTGGCTAACCCTGAAATCCCTGTGAGGGTTTGTAAAACCCCTGAATCCCACCTCAAACAACCAGTACTGTGCTCCCTTTCTCTTTCATTTCTTGTCATGGTGGACTGCAGTTAAAAGTAGATTTAGCTGAAGACGGCTACTCTTGCTCGTGATTAATTTGGTTTCCTGTCAATCTACATGATTCCCAGGCATGAGCTCTGCTTTCCTTTACTTTTGTCAGCTTGTATTTATATTGTTTAACCATGTTACTTTGTTTATATGATTTATCTAATGGTAACCTGCCGAAAATTTTGTTGAGCTTTAATTTTGGACGTAGACCATGAAATAGAAGAGACGGTGCCAGTGGTAGACAGTACAATTTGATTGTAGTGTACCAAGGAAACCTTGGAAGTTGTTTGTTTCCCTGTTTTGTCCCTGTGAAAGGACATTCATGTGAATAAAATATGTTTGTGGTTGCCATAAAGTGTGTTTTTATTTTACTTTATGACAGTATTTTCTCATTCTTGCCCTCAACTGTGGTCATCAAAAGCACTTCCAAGACAAGACTAGCTTTCATCCATCACACAGAGACACTTGAAATAAGCACTTTGCGTTTGAGGTCTTGTTTTCCACTGGACTGATTTATTTACCTGGACAAAACATTGCTTTACATGGGTTTGATGGACCGTTGTCATACTGACCCAGTCATAACAGTTCTTCCACCTCCTGGCTGCACCAATCTTCTATCATAATCAGCAGTGTCTGTTGTATGGTTATGTTTTTCTTTCAGCAGAGAAGTAGATTGTCAGTGTGTTGTTTGGAACGATGCTCCATTAATGATGAATATCTTTGCAGTCAGAAGACAAGAGATAAGTGAGACACTATAATGCTTTGTGTTATTTTCAGGAGATTTCCCACGTACAGTGTGATCTCATAGTGTACTTTGGAGTGGGGGAAAGAATTAGGTAACAGGTTGATAAAACAACATCCGTGACCCTATGTTTCCTCATTTCCTTCCACTCTGTTGTTGTCTATTGGATCCTTAACATTGTCTCTTCTCCTTATTCTTCCTTCTCAGTGACTCTCTTTCTTTTCTCCTCTGGGATTCCCCTTGTTCTCATTTAAAAACCATGTCTAAATCCATTTACTCCTCTTAAAAATGGCATACTACTCTGGTCTAGAATTTCGTGGCCGTAGAGTGTTAGGCTAGTGTAACCATAGCTGTCTCACACTCTTTTGACATTGTAACCGAGTGCAAATGTTGACTTGGACAACTTCTGCCTCCCCCACTGACCCCCTTCATTAAATCATGGACTTGGAAGGAAACAGATCCTGGTCGTAATGGCCTGGGTTCTTCATTTTTACAACCCTGGGTCCCATCCAGGAGCTGGAGTGGTTACCATAGCAATGGGCACTCTCTCAGGCTGCCTCTTAGATAACCTGCTGAAAACAGAAATAAATGATAGATGGAGAGATGCGATTGTTTGGACGTGAATGCATGTGTGGGGAGAGGGAGTGGAGTGATAGACAGAGACCAGATGGTGAATCTTGTCCTTCTCTCAGCAGCTCTCTGTTCCGTACTAATCAAGGATCTGCTGGTGATCATCCTGTTGATTACATTTATTACGTGTACGTACCAACCTATGTTGGCTGCAGCAACTCCCCTGCTCAAACTTTTACAATGCTTGGGGTTTTTGTTAGCATGCAAAAAGACTGTCTGACCATATTTGTTGGACTGAAAACTTCCAAACACAGAATGTCTCCAGAACTATAAATCTGCATTTGTTGATGTTGGGGAAACAAAGATCCCCAATGAAAAGATTTATCAGTCTCTGGCGAACAGATTGCAGGATGTCACAGGTTGCAGTTTGTACACTTTCCCAGTCACTTGTTTTGTTTCAATACGTCCTAAATATTCTCAAGGTCATGAATGGGTCATACCACCCTTGCTCGTGTGGATGCATCACCTTCCCAGGCATTTCATGTTGCATGTGAACATTAGCTTTATAATCCCGGTCTTTCTTGTGTGTGTGTGTGTGCCCGTGCGTGTGTGGCGTGCATGTTGCATGTCCACAGATGACAAGTCAAAGCCAAGTCAGGGAAGCTCTGCAGCATGGATGGTTGTTACACGCATCATAAAACGCAGAAGGCTGCTGGAAGCTGAAGGTCCAAAACTCGCAGCCCAGTTATTCCTTTAACTGCCTCTTGTGCTGCTCAGTAAAACCTAACAAGTTGCTAGAAAGATCATCTTTCATAATCATCATTTTCTGATGTTTTCCTTGAGTGGTGCAATATTAGTTTTTGTACAAGTGAGTTTAAGTGCAAAAACTTATTTTGTACCTAAGTACAAACATATGTTTGAGTGTGGACGTGAAGGAGAGTAATCTGAAGTATCTAACTTAATTTTTAACTGAGTTATTATATGAATATTCTAGCAAAACTATATGTCTCTATCTATTGCAATGTGTATCATCATCCTACATGTAGATCATCATCATCATCATCATCATCATCACTTCAGCCATGGATCAACACTAAAACTACAAAGTGTAATGGATGGACGTGTCAGTGTGTTGCTGTCCTGCTGGTTACAGGTTATTTTCATCTTCACATATTCTTTTTTATTACATAAATAAAGCGAGTTGCTACCCTATTGGGTACACTATTTAACCCAATTTAAGACAACGAAAGTATTTTGCTCAGCATCAGCATTTTTTTTTCTCTCGACAAAACTGAAATGTGTGAAATGTTGCGGTTTTGCTTGCGTTTCTGAGTTTGTCACGTGATTCTCTTCGTTAAAATACAAACATTGGAGACTTTAAAACATCAGTAGTCAAGACAGGCGAATAATTGAAGAGTTCGTTACCGGGCTGGGTAAAACGCGCATCGTGATTTTGTAGCGGTGTGAGTATTTGGAATGACGTGAATGCCAAACGTGGAAACAACGTAACCGATCGATTCTGTCTCCATCATTAAAGACAGCTACGGGGTACGCGTGATAAACCTGGGAATGACAGGGCGCGGAATTCCTTGGTTTTCTTGGAGATAACGTAAACAACATGAAGAGCGTTTGACTCGGTGCGTAAAAGCCCCAGCTGAGGCGAGGGAGGGACGTTCTCCTGCCGCGGAGAGCGCACGCAGCTGGGACAGAGGAGGGGAACATCCGAGTCAGGCAGCGGCACCAAAATGCTTCCTGGTCAGCGGGTTTCCAAAAACAAACTGTGAAAGCTTGACAGCGCGGACCTTGGCTGTGGCGCTTCGGGTTTTACGGTAAGATTCGACTTGAATGAGCGCCTGTATTGACCGAATCGCCTGTTGCGTCAAAATGCTGATGGTGCGGTGGAGACGTGATGACGTTCGACCGCCTCTGACAGGCGCGTGTCTCTGCGCTGCGTTTGACTGCTGATGTTGACTTTGAGCGGTCCAGCCCAGCACAAATGTTATAGTGAACTATTTACTTTACAATCTGCCTTAAGTTCAAGAAATGTTTGGATTAAAACAAGTTTAAGGAGTGTTTACTCCTAAATGAGTGGTAATGTGATCTGAAACATGCAATGTAAATATTGGAGTCAAACCTTGCTACCTCACTGTGGCTTAAGAATAATTATGTAATATTTTGATATGAGATTGGTTAACTATTGCTGAGTATGTGTGTGTGTCTCAGTCAGTTTGTATTGATGTATCATTTTTGTTTCTGTAGTTGGAGAGCCCTCAGTGATGTCATAGTAATCAGCTCTATATTTAACATTTGGATTAGTACATTTTCATTCAGACAAATAGGAAAAAAAGTGAATACAGGTCAAATTTACATAAAGTACAAAGGATTGTAACTTAAGAGTAATTGTTTCTATTTTGGTCTGCTCCCTCTGGGGGCTCTTAAACATAGCTTTAGGAACTTCTGCTGTTGACATCTTACATGTGAGATCTCGGGGCTTTCCTCATATTTCTTACCAAGTAGACATAATAAAATTCATTGGATGGGAATGAGTGTGTGGAGGTCACAAGGGTGGGATTGCAAACCAAGGGACCACTGGATTGGCCAAAAACTAGTACACAATGTTACTGAACACCAAGATACAACGTGTGTGACGCAGCGGTGTTTATTCAGTACACTTTTTATATGAGTCCAATGCTTTTATGAGCAAATTTCATTCCTGGTTTATTGGGACCTTACTGGACTGAAAACTGATGGAAACTCTGTAAGATCAACAAGCAGCCTGTATCCCTTGGACAGCATTTTTGCCGGCTGATAATCAACATTACTCTTTGTACTGTGTCTTTTAACAGCAGGAACGGTGTATCTCAGCTTCATTTCCTTCTCCTTATCATGGAATGCACCTTGGCAGCTGGAAAATGGCTGACTGATCCAGATTGATAATTTTGGTTTAAATATGCACGGAGATGACCGGCTGTTGTACTGTACCGCTCCTACAGCACAGGTCATAGATTAGAATGACCGTGTGTACAGTGTGCAGTATTCTTGTTCACACTTTGAGCATTTTAACAAGCCAGAAAGGCCCTTTGTTTTGTGAGACTTTAGGGACGCCGAGAGGTCATCCAGTTTGAACAGGCCCGCCTCCAATTCCATGGGAGAAGGACTGCTTGTTTGCTAACTCCAACTCTCATGTGATGAAAGGAAATTACAATTTGCCTTTTGCTGAGAAGAAGTCTAAGTGCCGCGTTTGATTTACATCCTCCTATCTTTGTTATGGTTATAAATATGATTGTGCCAGATGTGGCATGCAGTACAAGGTTTTGTCTGGAACCGTAAATGGTTGATATCTTGGATCAAATTTTCTTGCCGACCAACCGTACCAAGAGTTCAGCCCAGGATAACAGGGACTCAGACGTTTCTGGAGCTGTTCAACACCAGTGTCTGACACTGCATCCCACTGTCTCTGCTTATGCTCACACATTAGCCTATCTCAGGGAGAACGCGTGTGTGCGTGTGCGCGTGCGTGTGCGTGTATGTATGTATGGTGTGTGTGTCCCGTATGAATATAATTTGTTGGTGCAGGGATGATACATTTGTGCGCTTTTGCGATTTATTAGTGTTTATAGAAAAGTGAGCAACTGGCTTTCCATTTGTCTATTGCAATGTAATTCATCCTTGACTGACTGTGATGTTGTACTCTGAACTACAAGCGTGCAGTCTGGCCAAGCACGCCACCGGAGCGACTTCAGAACACGAAAACGAGTCTCGTAATGACTCTCCAGATACGTCCGCAACTAGACAGGTTTGACGTTTGACAGCAGCACAGCAAGTTTTGAATCAGAAATTGCCTAAAACACGGCGACACGAGGGGGAGGTTGGAGCGATTCATCAGTTTTAATCCAATCATTCAAGAATTAGAGATCCCGGTTTGATATTACAGATGGAAAAGTAAGGGTTTAAAGTTTTCATTGGGTCGACATGAAGGATACAGGGAAATAGAGAAGGAGATGATCCAAGAATGATTTCCAGTTTCACCTTGGCGAAAGGGCTGTCTGAGACAAAGCAACAGTTTAAAGAACGTTAGCAATGACAATCGTTTGTTTAACAGCTGACAGATGTTTAATAGCAGCCATTACACTTCCCTCCAATTATTGTTGGCAGTCGCTGTCAGCCAACTTTAACATTTCAAATAATGCCTGGAAAGCGTTCAGAAAATCTATCAAACAGGATTTTATTATTATTGGTTTATCAGACTCTAGTATGTTTATGAATAGTTGTGACTGTAGATCAGATATGGCAAACTGTAAGTATGTTAGATTCGATTCATTTTTCATTTCAAATGAGTCTCATCACTGTACATAGTATAAGAAATGGTAAAAAAATAAATAATTCAGAGTGAGGATTGACTAAACAAATATAATGAGGAAATAATCCCACATGCAGGTGTTATTAGGCTCATTTTTCCATTTATGTTGCAGGGAAAGCTTTTTGGCGGTTTGGTGCCAAATGGATAGACCTCTTGGACTGATATAAGCATCTGAAATCCGCTCCTAAATCCCCACTGGGATGGTAATCCATTTAAGGTCATCTGGAATCCAGCTTTTGAATCTTTTCTTTTGTATTCTCAGCAAAATCTTTGATGCTAAGCTCACATCACTGTGGTGTTTTTCTTCTGTAATTTATAGGGATCATTTCACAGCCAGTGTCACTCGTATCCTTCCAGAAAATCCTGGGATTTCTGTTCATGGAGGTATTTGTTAGCCCAGTGGGTGGTGGCTCTCATTACTCATGCTAATTACCAACTTTTTTTTCTATTTATTCCAAACAAACACATCACTTCCTTTGCTCACACTGATTTCCCTTGGGAACGACCTTGACACGTGATGTATAAAACATCACGTATAAAAATCTCTCCGAGCTATGATTATCTTGAATGTCAGTTTGGCCAAATGTGGGGTGATTTATACGAGCGTACTTGAAAGCGCCGCTCGGTTGCCTATGAACCTGGGTTACTTTGGCACTGCCCGACTCAGCCGGTCCCTTTCTCAGCACCTTCATGCTGCTTCTGCAGCCCCTCTCCTCCTGTCATCTTCTTGGTCTTTCTTAATCACCTCCAGAACGTGTGCGGCGAAGACGAGAGAGGAGTAAATTAGAAGCAGATCCTCATTAAATCTCACACAGTCAAATAACTCACATGCACTGTTTCAGCTTAAAACAGTGGGATGAGGGGGGGTGATGTGATGTGATGTGAGGCTGTCTTTTGGCTGAGCTGTTGGTCTTCAGGTCCAATCAGTGGACAGTGGACAGTGGTCAGGGTTGTGCCATGGCTATGATGCAAGTGCAGAAAGATGGTTGGAAGAGGAGAATAGAGGTTCTTTAGCCCCCGAGCTCTGACAATTATCTCTGCAATCAGTGTTGAACAAGACCCCTTTCACTGCACGCTGCACTCCGCTTAGCTTCACTCCAGTCCGGGAATATGAGGTGACTGCTGTTTTACCCAGCTGTTTCTTGGCTCGGCGATAGTTTAGCGCAATTAGAGAGTGAGAGACAAGATCAGGAAACACCCATACGCAGTGTTGTCACTGCTGAGTAATATCATAAAATGAGTATGGCTGGCAGTGACCCTCGAAAGGTCCGTGGAGAAATCAAATGTAAACTTGAAGGATTAACAAAACTCCAAGAGCCTGTCTGGAGTGAACTCACGAAAGCAATCGCAGCATCACGAGCTGCTCCAGGGCCAAAGAGAGAAAGTTTTATCAGGTCCAACTGAAAGTGGCCCTCGGTGAACACAATGCAGTGAAGAGAAAAATTACAGGGATGTGGTGTGGAATATCCAAAACAAGTTGAGTGTGCTAATGTTGTTTCTGTTAAAGGTCTCCAGTAATGGCTTAAGTGATACCATAGGTGAGGGGGAGAGAGAGAGCGAGAGAGAGAGAGAGAGAGAGAGAGGAGAGAGAGTGAGAGAGCATTCATTTGTGGTGCTCTACCATCTGGTTCAGCTCTTCTTGATCACATGCTCAGTGTAAAGAGGGGTTTTGTTACCACCACACACACACACACACGCACACACACTTTGAAGGGTCATATTTAAGATTTCCTGTTTTTGTGTAGACTGTGTGATTTTCTAGCCTGGCCTCAAGCTTGAGAGCAAGCCAAACAGATTTTATTATTTATGTCTTTTTCAGATATATTTATTGAAACTGTTTCCCCTTTCTTGACACATTTCTAAAATACCCCATCTGTAAATCCAGTCTTGCTTTCACTTTTGGGGGCCGTTAACCTGCAAGCTGGCTTCAAGTACGCATGTTTTTGACAAGATCCTTTCATTTGAACCCCATTAGACCTGTATTCTTTATTAATCCAGTGATATAATTGTGGTACCAGAGAACGTACGGTCTCCCTCTCCTCTCCTCTTTTTCCCTAAACAACTCTACATGTACCAAACCTGCAATGATTAACAGCCTGACAGTTAGAGTAATGATGATATGATGAAATGCGAAGGCGGTAAATAATTTGTCCCAGGTTTAAATGCTGAACACATTTATAGTAATTGGTTCACAAAGCTATATTCATGTCGCGTATGGATCATTTCATGCCAAAGATGATATCAAATTTGTGTGGGAAAGGAATGAGGAGTCAAAAATACCAAGCTGGCTCTCTCATCATCTCGTTGGCTCCGAAACATTCATATTTGGGGATGCAAAGAGCGCTACCTGAAGATATATTGACAGAAACATGACAGTGGATTCCTGAGAATGTGTGTACTGGGGAATGTTCACAGGACTGTTTGTGACTCTGTTGGGGAATTCATTTTCCTTCATTTTGCAAAAATGTGTTTGTATTATTCAATTATAGCAATTTTAACATTTTGATGGCCTCAGCATGAACAGAGGATTATTGGAACATGATGCTCGGTGGCCTGATGTTTTTTTGTAAAATCAAAATGTTTTAAGTATTTAAATCAGAACAGATCAGTTTTAAACTTTACACAAAACATCTGTTGATTTATATGTGATCTGCACTGACATATTGTTTCTTGTTATGGTGAAAAAAGCTGATGATGTCATGTCTATACATGGATGGATGGATGGATAGATAGATAGATAGATAGATAGATAGATAGATAGATAGACAGACAGACAGACAGACAGACAGACAGACAGACAGACAGACAGACAGACAGATAGATAGATAGATAGATAGATAGATAGATAGATAGATAGATACTTTATTCATCCCAAAGGAAATTCCAGATGATGGATCATAAAAAGAAAAGCATATCTCTGTACTTTCACAGCTGCTGAGTGTGAAGGTGCTGATGAGGGAGTGCTGCATTTTGTATCTCATCATCACAGTTGTATCTGGTGCCAAGATTATAGAAGAGCAGCGGGAGGACATCACATTTTTTATATTTGATATGTGGTCATATGCCCTTCTTGTGCTTTATTTGTCAATGTGAAGAATGTACGTTATTGCCAACTTGCATGTACTTGCTCCACGTAGCCTTTAGTGTCCATCTGTACATATTTTACATTGCTGTCCTCTCTTCCCTCTTCCAATACGTGGATGAGTTTGTTATTTATCGATGTTGGCTTCGGGATGTTTTTGCAGTTCAAATGGTTACATAAGAGCACACAGCAGAACGCCTGGTCTTGCACCAAAAGGTTAGAGGTTCAGTTGTGTGTGTGTGTGTGAGGGGACTACTGAGGAATCATGCCTTTGTCCCTGCATTAGCAATCGTCCCGGTTGACCACTACGGATCTCATAGCCATCTTTCTACTAACAGCATATGCTAGATTGCCTCATCTGTGACCTCGCTATGTGAAAACTGGTTGAACTGTGTTTTTGTGCTGGATGTATTACAGCTTGAGTTTTCCCATCTTTTTTTTTACTTTTTTACAATCTGACAATATTGCACAAGTGAGAAATTATTATTGGAAGATAAGGAGATCAATTTCTTTTTCAGCATTTGCTGCCATGTGGTCATTAGACAAAAGGCGGGATACCCCCCGGACACATTGGGACACACAACTCAATCACACTCCCATTCACACCTAGGTTCAATTTAGATGCTGTTCCTATAGTATGACAGATAATATTTCCCCCCACCTACACGCACTGAACTTGCCAAGTTCACACCCGTTTGCAGAGGTTTATCAAAAAGTTTCCTGGGAAAAAGTTAGCAAAGCAGATGAGTCAGGCTGAAGGAGAGAAGATACATCAAGAAAATTATATGACTCATCAAATGAAGATTGATGATATATAAGTGTATAAAAGTAGGCCAGGGTGGAGTTTTCCTTTCAAATTATGCCTTTTGACCATTTAAGAACATGCTTAGGTTTGGATTCTTGGCGAGGAGGCCTTTCTTTCATACCTACTGTATAATTAAAATGCATCATCCTTATCATCACGCAGAATCGCCCCATCTGTGGATTTAGGTAAACGTCCATATCTCTATTTGAACACTCATATGAAGCGCTGATTTTCATTTAGATTTCCTTTTTTCTTAAGTTATGTCCTGGTGAAGTTTGCTTTTAAAGCCTGAATGAGTTTTGCATGTAATAATGCGCAGAGTGACCGTTCGGCTCTGCAGTACCGAGCTTCAGTCAGTTTTCCAAATCTAATAATTTTCAGGAAAAATATGTCTGACTAGGTCATTGACATAGTTATTTATTTTTTTGTTTTATTAGTTGGAGCATTTTTGGCATTCCCTTGCCAGGTCTGCCGACGTTCCATACTCTGTAGACCGTATCCACACACACACACACAACCTCAGATCACAATCACTGGAACACGTGCAAAAGCCCCAACAAAGGGATTCTGCATGTTACAAGTTAGATGTAAAAATGTTCACTCTGTGTGTTTCCTATGATAAGTTATCCTCAAATTTAATTTTTTTAAATGTACTGTCAGCCCATCATATCTTCCTGGTTCCCGCTTATATCAGTTAGCTTACATGATGTCGCACCACAAAGTGAAACACTGTGGTCGAGAGAATGTTGTGGAGGTATATGTGTTCCCAAAGATAATTTATTTTACAAAGCTTTACCATGACTATAGCATAACACGGTTCTATTTGGGAATTCACAAGATGCGTTTAACTTTTATTATGACATTCATGACTCCTAATGTTATTGAAGTAACAGCATGGAATATCATAAGCGAATGGCAAATATGGTTGAAAATGTTCCCACTTAAAATTAAATATCTGAGATGTAGTTTCCTCGAAGATCATTAAATTTCAATCGAGTCTGATTGCGGCCACAAACAGTGTTCCTCTGCTGCTGGCTCATTTTCTTCTTGGACACTTTGCATCTTTTTTTGCCATCTAGAGGTATTTTTTGTGTTTTCTGTGAACGCCTGAATGCATTATGAAGGGCGTGGCCATCACTCTAACTCAGGGGTCGTGAACCTATGGCTCGCGAGCAAATTACGGCTCTTTCAATGACGCAGACAATTTTGAGTTGACATTTTTTAGCACGATAATTAACAATAAATAAATAATTTTACTATGTCATTTTAAAGTAAAACATTTAACAGATATTAGTTTTGAAAATAAAATTCCAAATATAAAATATTCTGATCTATTTTAATCTGTCGACACCAAAAATCAATTTTCATTGGATAATGCGGAGCGACACGGGTCAAGGAAGGTCAAGAAATAAGAGCCTCCTTTTCGTCAGGTAGCTAGCTAGCTTATCTGCTTCGAACCCTGAAGACGGAAAAGATGTCCAAAAGTGAAAAATATGAGGAAAACCGTACGTCCCTGGCCGCTTGGGCAGAGGAATTTGCCTTTGCGGAGAGAGCAGGACCTGCGGTATGTTTAATATGCGATGAAAAAATCGCATCGATGAAACGGACAAATGTAAAGCGGCACTTTGATACACACCATGCTTCATTTGCAGCGAAATATCCATACTTTAAAAATGTATGTCTTACTTAAAAAATGCACGCATAAAGTTGCATATATTTTTTATTAAATATTATATAGCTCACAAGGAAATAAATTTAGAAATATTTGGCTTCTATGGCTCTCCCAGCCAAAAAGGTTCCCCACCTTTGCTCTTAAGTGTAAAAGACGTGAGCTTCAGATTCTCAGGCCTATTCTCCACCCTAACGGTTCTGGTTTTGGACCCAGTTCCATTCTGTATCGGTCGAACCGGACTCATATAGAGCTTCAATTGAAGAGTACTGGAAATGGACTAATCTGGAAATTAACACAACAATCAATCAGTCACTTGCTAGCTAACATTAAAGGCAAGGACATGACACCAACATCTTTAAATGACCTTAACTGTAATACGAGTAAAAATACATATGGATAATAAAGCTACCTGTAGATTAATGTAACAGAGGATTGATCCCTCAATTATGTATATGCTGTATATGTCCACTGCCACTAGTCTTAAATATTTCCTACTGTAAGTATTGCATCAGAGACACGTTGAGAGTTTCAGTAGTTCTATATCATATTTTCATGGACTGTGTTATGCTTAGATATGTGATCCAGGTCATTATGATCTGGGCCTCCCCTTTCAGACCTCTGAAGTCACTCCTGGTGCTGAGTGGATGTATTTTGATTAGACATTAGATCGTAGGCTTTCCTGATCCATCTCTGCATTAGTTGGATATTTCCTTGGTCCCTCTCTGCTGTGATTGCTTCCACATGTCAGGCCACAAGCGCCACAGGAAAAACAAGGTTCTAGTATCTGTGGATGCGGGGGTCCAGAAGCCCCTAATGGGCTTAGACAGTCATGGAGTCCCCACGGATGCATCAATGGAACAGACACAGAAGCTTCCTGATTAAGAGGTGGATCTGAGCGCTGTGAGAGGAGCGGTGGGAGAACAGAGGAGGAAACGGGGCAGATTGAGGAAGTGAAAATGGGATTGGGAACAAAGGACTAGCCTTGCCTGTTACAGATGAAAGATTATTGGATCATGTTAAAACGCCACATGTAACATATTTTGTTACCAATTAAGTGTATTTACAGAATTTGTGCCTAGCCGGAGGGGAAGGTGAACTGTTGGAGGACGTGCGTTCTGGATTCAAAGGGCTTTCGCAAAGAAACGTCCGCAGATAGGAGGTGTTTGATGGAATGATATTGTTCAAGTCAGCTCGGCAAAGCCCTTCACATGAAGGTTCTTAGAGACAGGATATGTTACACATGTCTATAATAAGCACAAGGGAGATTTTCTTGTCAGTTCTACCCCAGGTGGAGTGTACATCTACCCAAATGATCTGTGTCGGGGAAAGCACAGCTGAGATGAGGAAAACAGCTGTGGGCTTTCGTGAACACAGAAAAACCATCTCACCACCATTTTCCACTGAGAACAGCTTGCCTTATGATCAAATGACAGACAAACTGGCCATTTAGTCAGCTCGTCTTTTTGGCCGGCCATTCCTGGCGGTGGGAAGCCGGAGGCGTCAGTGGTGAAGGAAATCCCATTTTTTTTGGAGGAGACAGAGAGGCCTACAAAAAAGATTGATTTGAATCGCCATATTTTGACTTGTGGCATCCTGTCGTTGGATACGGCGTGCT
>OMNV01009934.1:16624-68167 GCA_900303265.1 Brotula barbata | reverse complement strand
TTTGTACAATTTGTACTTGTTTTGGTGAGGAGGGATCCACATGCTGGACTCAGATAGGTAGAATGTAAATAATCAGCCAATTAACTGACAGATAAGCAGAAAACCACAAATATCACGTTAGGCATTTTCATCTTTCTTTGATATTTTACATAATGGTGCACGGTGTGGTTGCCAAGTGTTAATGTACCAGATTGCATATCCATGCTGTCCATATTCTCTCTTCTTGTAATCAGATTTTCCCAGTAATTCAGAACATTTGTTGGCACTGCTTTTTTTGTTTTGCCTGATACTATTTTGCTAGGTTACATACCTAACTCTGGGAATATCACATATATTTTTGATTGCAATCCTGAGGAAATTGTTGAAAGTTTTCTCTTAGAACAGCCGCAGTGTCACATAACATATTCAGCAATTACCCAGTGAGCCCAGACAACCGTGTGAACACCATCACCCCAACCCACTCACTGAGAGACGATAAAGACTTTTGAACTCTTGGGCGTGAAAATCCCAGAAATTTGCAGTGCTGTTTATTCTTCCATTTGCAGCTAGGGGTAACCTGAGCGCGTTATTGACAATGATTTGATAAGAGCCAAGTGTTTGGAGCGTTCGCGAGGTTTGGCAGTGGTTCTTTGGCTGGATCGCCACTGGCACGGTTCTAAAGCAGCCGAGCATCTGCATGCACAGCCAGTGTTTTTGGGTAAAGCCAACATCATCTGTCTATTCCAGAGATATAACCTCGTGTTTGAGTAGACAAAGTTACAATGTTCGGGATTCGGACCCCATGGGCCTTTGAAAATAACGGTTTTTCAAAGCTATGCACTGAAAACAGGCAGTCCACCTTGATTCAAACCATGTGCCTGAAACAAGATAATGCTTGTTCTGTCCATAAAGAATACTGTTTGTGTTATGGCATGAGACGTCGTCTTGTCATTATGAATTTAGTTTCACTCAGGGTGGCTCGAGGGTCTGTCTGGAAAGCTATTATTTTGCGAAGGGGTGACTGATCTGCCTCTGTGAAGATTTAGAAGGCAAGACCGCGACGGTTGTAAGCAAACAGCATCCGTTTGTTTGGATTCACAAACATGTTCGAAAGGCTCAGATAAGGATCGCCGATGACTACAAACACACTTCCCTTTCAAAGCAATCAAAGATTCATCAGTGACACACCAGAGCAATGCCTGTGCACTTTACATCACCCTGCCACATCAGATTCAGCCATCAATGGGCCTCTTGATCATCATCATCATCGAGGCGTCACTAAAACACGATCATCCATCCCTCTTCATCTCAAGAGGCGCTGTGGCTTCACATGTGTACAATATGCTGAGTTTGTATAAATAATCCAACTGCTGCACTGTAATCAATCTCGTTAATCTGTTTTTGTAGCCTTATCTTCCGTGCTATCAGAATGCTCCATCTCCCAGTGGACACGAGTTGACCAGATTATGTTCACATTTCTGCATGCAAATATATCACAAATATTTCACAAATGGCTACGATACAGCAGAGCCCCTGAAAATGTAATGTCCCCATGATATTAGGTAAAATGCCATCATATTACGGATTATGTCTTTGGAAGAAGACATAATCTGTGGTTTTAGGGATTTGTAGGGGAAATGATGTCAAGGTAGGCCAGGTGCAGTCAGGCTAAATACGTATTAAAAACTTTCACACCCATTTCAGCTGTCTAAACCTTTTTTTTTTTTTTTTAATACCTAGAAAGTATGAAAACAATGTTAGCTGTTTTTTAAACCAAAACAAGCTGCATGTAATGAAGTCTGTCCCCATAAAAGAGCTCCTGATTACATCTGCACCAACCACAGCGCTACTGTTTGTCAGATTTGACCTTTAAAACATACGATTGGTAGCCTCTCTTCTTCTTTATGATTCTCCTGTCAAACACAAGCAAAGATGAATCATATAATAGCGCCATCGTGCTGGGCCGGGCTCCGCTGAAATGAAGATGTGGTACCTAGCTTCGCTGTAATACCAGTCACTGTCAGCTTTTCCATTAATTCATCACTCCGTGCTGGAGGCGAGGAATAAAAAGCATACGTTTTTTATTCTCCAATCCAAAGGCGATCCGAAGAACCTCAGAGGCTGTCATTATTGTTACGGGCTCCCTCACAAGGAACTGTCTCTGGTCTTTCCCTGCCAATATCAATCTGTCCACACTCTCCCAAACCTGCTGTCTTTTATTTCGTAGAGCTTACTTTTTCTAAACATTTAGCTGCTTTTAGTGAGCTGTGAAATGCTGGCATCTGTTATCATATTGCTTTTATTGCTCTGCTGGGTATGTTATTATCCTGAAGTAAACGAGGGAATAAATGAAAACAGTGGTTGGAACCCTATGTAAGGAGACGGAGACATGTCCCTCCCTCATCAGATAGAATGGGCCCTGATACAGAGAAAACTGTGAGAATCAACAGTTAGATCCTCGTGTTTTCACTGGCTTTCCGGCACGTTCTGGGCATCTTGATGTTTTGATTGACACCGTGGTTGCCATCTTTTCACAGTGGGATTCAAAGACATTCCAGTCGTGTGTCTAATTCTGTTGCCGAACAAAGACATTTATTTCGTTGGATGTTGCCCTGCATCTTGTGTGTACAAACACGAGGCTCCCATTAGACGCCATAGTGATCTCAGTGTAATTAGCTCTTCGCTGGGATAGGCCGGGCTCCCTCTTTGCAACCTTCCTCAGCCATTAGTGTTGAGTCGCATTGTTTATCTTGCCAGAGATATTTAGAATTTGCACACAAAAACCCCGAGTGCCGTCACTGAAACAATCCTCCTGTTTCATGGCTTGCTTTCCCAGGGAACGGGAGGGGCATTGCGATAGGCTGACTTGTTTAATTGGGATTCGCTATGCATTTCCTGGGCACTCTCCAGTTGCGTGTGTTTGTATTTTATGCAGATGTATCTGTGTGCACCCTGTTTCCTCCCCGCAGCTGCGCCTCTTCACTTTATCTCGTATATCAAACTCATGGGGCTTTATTTAGCAGTGATGTGCAGTGCTTTCACTCATATTGCAGAGTGTGTGCGTGTGTGTATGTGTGTGTGTGTGACAGTGTTTTTGTCTGCTCTTGTCCCTGTTAGGAGGGGGTGACCACGCAGAGGAGAGCAGCAGTAGAAAGAGCATTACTACTCCATAAAACTCACACAGTAAGTACAGACATATGTTAGCAGTATATTTGTATTGCTTGTATTATACAGTAGTATGTATACACCATCTGCATGTTCAGTCTCGTGTGTTTACTTCAGATGGTCGGGTGCTGTATTTAGTCTTCCAGTCTGGTGCTGAGTTTATCCTGAAATGTTCCACTGGAGTGCAGTTGTCTTCTTTTCTGAGTCTCTTGTGTGTGTATTTTACGTTGCGTTTTCCCAATTTGTGTGAGATCATGAGGCATTACTTATCAGATTTTACTGTCAGGAAACTTTAAACACTGCAAACCCATACACTGACGATCTGCGTTTGTCTTGTGTTCATCATGGATGTGCTCTTATGAGTCCCAGCCACTAGGGGGCAGTGGGAGAGAAGTGGTGATGTGCTAAAGAATGGTTAGATACACAACCTGTTGCTAATCAAATTCTAGCCATTGTTCTATATTTATTATAAAATGTGCTCTGTTTATATGCAGTAGGTAATTGTCTGTGCAGGTTTTGAAAACACTCTGATGATGCTGTATTGCTGTAATTGGCAACTATTTGCGCACAATCACTCATTTGCAATCAATGTACAAATGATCCCTTGTTGAACTTCACCTTTCTGATGTGATTGCTCCTCTAAGGGCTGTTTGTAAAGTAACATTCTAATTAACCTGAATCTCTAAATTGCTACCAGGTAGGATGTGCATCAAGTTCCTCCTCCTCAGATAGCTGCTTGAAGATTGCATGGAAATGCATAATTGATCACATTAACATGGAGGAAATCCGATGAATATGAACACAAAGTTTTGATTAGACTCCCACTTACATTAGTCTTCCTTGGATTGGAGGAGAACAAAGGTAACTTAAGTTCATCCCTCGGGAGACATCATTAAATAAGTAAGAATTCATCCTGAAGAGCATAGAGTCTAAGTCTTAAGTTTAACTCTTTTTTTTTTGCACACATGCACTTTTCCACAGATAAGGACAACATGTGAACTTTTCCATGATACTTATGGATCATATTTGATTAATTTCGATCAGTTTTGTTGGAAAAAAATGTCACAGGGCCATACTTTGAGGTCTAATATTACAGGTTCCTCATTCCATAATAAATATCAAGCAGTAGCAAAGTAAACAGTGCAGTACGTGCAGTCTTGGTGCATGTGCTCTGCTTGTGTGTGTGTCTGGTGCTACACGGTGGTAATTGTGTTAATGATAGCGCTGCTAGACAGGAGGTAGAGCTATTAAAACGGTGCGGTGTGGTCTTTGAGAGGGCCGCTGTGTTTTCGAGGTGATTTTCAGCTCTTCTTCTCAATGGATCATTACCCCAATGTGAGCAATGATTTATGAGCTCCGTTACAACTGCTGGAAGCACTTCCTGTCTGGAGGCTGACATGCACCCACTCATTGCCGCTAACGTCCCTGCATTTTTGTGAGTTGGCGAGTTGTGCTTATCCGTGTGTGTGTGTGTGTGTGTGTGTGTGTGTGTGTGGGCATGACGAAAGGGCAGCAGGACCGGTGTAAATGTTTGTTTAAGTGAATATGATCTTGTCTCCTTCGTTCTGTCTGGGGGTGTGTGAGCTTTTTCGTGTCTGCCAGTGTCTACAGTTTCATTTCTGGTAACTGGACGCAGAAATGTTTCACTCTGCCGGATGATGATGGATTGGACTCTAACCTTTAGCAACAGGAACTCTCACACCAAACGGCTTTGTGTGCATAACCGAAATGTCACCGTGTACTTCACCAGACTGCTGATGAACTTTATTTTGTAGAGTTAAACCCCAAAAGGCCGAACCTGCAACGTCAGCGTTTGTCATCCTTTATTTTTTCAGCTTTGTGTCTGCACTGAAGTGTGTGTTTGTGTGTACATGTGCGTATAAACTGAATGTAATGTGTCCCATGTTGTGTTTGTGATCCTCTGAAACATCATAGTGCACGTGTGCCCATGTGAACGTTTCCAGTGTTATCAATTTGTCCCTGTTTATGTGGAGAAATAGATTAATTTAGCGAGGAAACAGCATTTGTTTGAAGGTCTCCCTTTCTCTCGCCCCCCTTCTCTCCCTCCCTACCTCCCTATGTGTGTGTTTGTGTGTGCCTGAATGAGGACCACCCAAAGCCTGTGAGATTATAACAATAACAGGTCCATTTCCTTCCACTGATACGACTGTGGTTAACAGTCGAGGGCCTTGTTAGACAGCATCAGTCCACACCACAGCAGCAGCATCCCCATTATGTGGTCAACTTGTCACAGTTGCGTAGAATGGATCTCAAACTTTATCTACATTTGCACCCAAAAATGCTCAGAAACGACCCAAGCGTAGTCGTGTGTCATTCCAGTGTGAAGTTTGATGTTGATAGTGTGGTAAAAAAATATTCTGTTGGTATTTCAGACAAATTTTTCATCCCGTTTGCCGCGTAACTTTTGCATAAACAAATTCCTTGGTTTCATTTTTGTCATTCTTTATTTCAGTATCCTTATCCTCTTGGTGAGCAAAAATACACTGCGGTAATTAATATGATAATATGCGGGGTGGCATAATTTTTTCCAGGCATCTCTGCGAGCCATGTTAAATTGAGGTCTGAGTGAGGTTTCAGCTGGAAACATTGAGGAGAGGCATAGCACAGTGTGTCTCTGTCAGGGCCTGGCCAGTTAAAGGGGGAAATAATATTTGTTTTTCTGGAGAGAAGAACACTTGCCCACAGCGAGAACTATTCTTATTCACCCAGATAACTGGGTGAAAATTTAGCGCCGTTCACTGTAGTGCGATGTTTGCTTGGCGCGGAGCAGCACAGGTTTAATACCGTATTTCATGACCTCACTTCCAGCTCCAAGACAATTCCGCCTTGTCTCCTCCTGTCCACGAAGTTGGAAAAATAACATTGCAGAGGAGAGCAATAATCTCACACATATGGCATGGGAACCACAGCAGCTATACTATAGCCTGAGTGTGATGATTTATAGCAGTGCACAATTTAGCCCCGCGGTTAGGAGCGCTAATGCGTTTGATCTTTCTTTGTTAAGGCTCCTCGTGCTCTCAAAACTTTTTTTTGTTTACTCTTTACATCGGTTGCCTAACACCTCAACTCCTGTGTGCCATTTATGCGAAAGGAGCTGATTTACGGCCTGAAATGATAGTGGAGCACCCATCTGTGGTTAAACAGGCAGCGATGTACCACTCAGATGCCCATGGCTGCCAGCTCCCCTCTCTGTCTAGACAGGGTAAACACCAGGCATTACAGATGTGATGACTGACAGCCACTGATGATTGTCTTTGTGGCATATGAGAGGTTGGGTCAATGAGAATGATTGACAGCTGGCAGTATTTTGTTGCCTGTCCGTGTGCGTGCGCGTGTGTGTGTGTGTGTGTCATCCTTCATCCCATTAGGCCTGATGTAAAGCAGACTGAGAGGGTGACACCTGAGTGATCAACACACTGGCTGCCCTTAAATGTCAGCCAGATGGGCATGCAGAGGTGCAAAAAGGCATTTATCTCCACTCTACATCTGCTTATGTGAGAAAACTTTCCAACTGCCAAAAATAACATCCACAACGCAACTGATGAGTCATATATATCAAATATATAACAAAGGCTCGGGGACCGGGACGGTGTTGGGTTTGATATGCTCTAAGATCCCCAGAGTTTATGTCTGTCTGGCTGTGGTTAGTGGGTTTGTTGTGCAAATTTGCGATGGCGATGATAGCTATTAATTTGGTTACTAATGTGTTTTTGTTTTGGTGTTACCGTTTTGCTGTCTGAAGATTTTTGGCGGGACCAGCTCGCCCCAGGTCACCATGGGAACAACATCACAGTATTAACACAGGATGACAGCTATCAATACTGTCATTATAACAAGTGCCTGCACACACACACACACACACACACACACTCCTATACAGACAAATGTTTACATGCACTTTGGATGCTCATTATTGTATGTGGATGTTCTCGTATTTGTATAATGATCACATTACACAGTTTTTTTGAAGAATTGCATTTTCTTTACATTTCACACGTAACTAATATGAATATAAAAGACTATGAGGATTGCCTGTGTGTGTGACGAATGTTGCCAATTGCTTGTCAGTCTTATGACAGATGTATTAATGGTCAAAGGGATGACAGAGCTGGCTGCAGGATGCTGAAACACCAGGCACTGCTTTGTAGCATGTGTGTGTCCTTTGTGTGACATCTAACTGGGTTGATGTTAAAAAACAAAACAAAAAAAAAGACAAAAACAATCCCCTCTGTTTTAAAGAGTAAAACGAGTGAATCAAATCCATCCTGGCAGAGGGTGATTGTGCCAAGAGAACGAGCAGAACACACTCCAGACTGTGCCATAACAGGTTATTGTGTGAGCACAAGTTTCAAGATCACTATCACACTTTAACTTTATTGCTAGAAGCATCCATGACTCCGTCGCGTCTCTTTTAATTGCGCAGCAGTACCTCCGTTTACAGCCTTAGGATGTGCTAAGCTGCGAGCAAGCTGTATTCCTGCAGTCGTGTTGAGAAAGTAAATGTTTCGTAATCTGTGTGGAAACAATTATTAGAATTCCAGGTCGATTCCAAACAAATCTCCTTTCCTGTTCCTTTGCACGGCCGAGCACGTGCAGGCCCTTATTAATAAATTAAGTAAGTGTGTGTGTGTGTGTGTGTGTGTGTGTGTGTGTGTGTGTCTGTGAGTATGTGAGTATGTGAGTGAGTGAGTGAGTGTAAGAGTAACAGGCACAGTTATAGTTGGAATGGTCGTCTTAATTTAGCGCATTGTGGTGACACATAACTTTTCTTCAGCTGAGGGTGAGCAGGTTCATTTCATGTTGTGTTCTCTGAGGCAGCTTTTCCATGTCGCCTAGCATAATAGTAAATTCAAAGTAAGTTTGCAGGTTTATTTCACAGTTTATTAGAAATTGCCCCTGACACGCGTAATCCAAACAAGAACAATTATGGCAAAAGCTGGAATTAAGAGGATTCACATTGTGGGCGTCGTCTGCCCTCTTGCAGCCGTGCAACAACTTGTGCTTGTTTAACATCCTGCAGGTTTTACTGCAAATCCTGTATTTTTGTCTGTTTACAAGTTCCTCTTTATGATTCTCTGCTTTGGGATTGAAGATTTTCTCTCTTCATTGGCCCACAGGATCAAACAGTATGTTTTTTGTCCACAAGGGGGAGACATTCTGCATGCATTTACTGCTTTAATCACTGTCTAGTCATAATTCTGGATGAGTTGTTGGGCTAATTACTGCGTCCTACTTGGTCAGAAGAAGACTAAAAGACACACATACACACACACACAATTCACCATCCCAAAACCATCTTTTCAGCACAACATAACATGACGGGGAGGACTTAAAACTGAAGAGCACCCATCATTAGCTGTAAGGACCCTCTCATTACCTCATCACTGTCAAGCTGTCTTTTGTCATCACCTCCATAGGACCGTGTCCACACTCTTGGCGGTGGTTAGGGTGAGCGAGTCAAGGAAAAAGATTAGAGGGACGGCTGACTGACGCTTCAAGCGTGCATTAGAATCTCATTGAATAGGAGGGAAAGGAATTAGAAACAATTAGCAGGTTGTTACATTTACTTATGCTGAAAAGGTTTGGATTAAGGTGGAATTCATCATGCATACATTCATTTGTTATGTTTTTGATGATGAAGGCGCAATGTTTTCGTGGTGCATCATTAATTTAATCAGCGTTTGCAGAAGAAGTAAAAAAAAGTCTGCAATTATCTGTATCAACCTTAGATATTCTGCAGTGTCTGTGTTACATGATTATATGTGCACAAGCCACAATTGGGAAATAAGGAGAGATAATGCCATGAAGTAAACATCTTGAGGAGATAAATGACTCCTAACTACAGGAGATTTTTGTGTAATTTTGCAGTGATATTTATGGATGAATGTTGCCAGCATCCAGCCTCTAGTCAGTATTTGTTTAATGTTGGTGCCATGGTAACACATACGCATGCACACGCTCCTGCAGATAAAACACAGCAGTACTTAATAGGACAGACTGAACGGATCCTACTGTACTTTTGTGTTTTTACACCCCTGTCCCGATAATGGATTCAACCGTGGCCATATGTAGCATAAACATATTTAAATACACTTTTCTGTTGCACGATCTGCTTTCAGTCAAGTGATTTTAATTTCCAAATATCCTCCACGAGCGTGTTGTGCGGCGTGTGGTCCCAGGAGACACCGCGGCCCTCTTACATTTTCAGGATGTGTCAGTAGATTTATGAGGCCCTGCTCTTTATCCACACTCAGCATGATAATCGGGCTCTCTCACTTTCTCTCAAAGGCCGTTCCTTCATCCAGATCCCACCACACCGCTGCAGTCACATCCCTGCGTTGTGTATGAGCACGATTCCAAAACCATTTTTTGTCCTATTGTTCCTGGAAACACAGCTCTTCTATTGTCCCTCTACTGTAAGTCCACTGTGACTGTCCAACTCAGACCTCTCAGGGGAAATTTCTTGGTCTTTACTGGCAGGATTGAAGCGTGTACTGGAAGGTTTTTTGATTATACTGGCAATCCTCTGCACCCCAAGTTCAAACCAGGGCCATCTCTTGCAGTAGGTCAAGGTGGGCTGTTGAGTCTCTTAGAAATCAGTGGACGACCGTATGGACAGAAAACGCCTAAGTCAAGTCAAGATGAATAGAGAATGTTTATACACTTGAATAACGCTGGTCAAAATACTGGTCAAATTGTATTTACTATGGACCTGACCGTGGATTTTCCTGTCCGTCATATGTTGAACCCCTGAAATGAGCCTTTGTTATTCCTTCCGTGACCCACGCTGACCTCCCACTGTTGACATCATTCCATCAAGTTTCATCTGAGGCATGCGCTCGCTTTCAAAACAGACCACGCAACCCCGCCACCAGTCCACTTAGATTTACTGATTTCAAGCCCATAAGACGCACGCCATTATACCTGATGAAAGACGTCGAGTAGTGTATCCTACTTGTTTGAGTTTGCATTTTCACTGTAAAGACACACTGGTATGTTTATAAGGCTAATCCGTCTTCATTTGTGTTTGAACTTGCTGAACTCTGTTTTGAGATCCAGGCTTCACTGATTCACACATCAGAAGGTTTGGATAGGTGCCATTCCTGAGTCACTCAGCTTTTCCATTCAGGGTCCCCATTGCGCGCTGCTTTTATAACATGATCTCCAAAATAAAGTTGTTTTTTTTTCATATTAACATCTGGGCTCAGGAAGAACTCTTTACCTGTTAAAGCAGTGGCATGTATGGTTTCAATGACCACCAATCTGCCTATGGGTGGTTCAACACAGGTGATGTGGTGTGTGTGTGTTTATTCCTGTGCTGGTGAGCTGCTTGGATTTCAGGGTGTTAAACCCATCAGAGCCGTAAAACAAGAAAAAAAAGGGAAAGGTTGAAACGAGGCAACAGAGTTCCAAAAGAGGACAAAGGGAGAAGGTACTTGGAAAGAAAATATAAATCAAAAACGGGGAGAGGGAGTTGTTGACAGGGGTCAAAATGAACTAAAGCGAATGACCTCGTGTGATTGTTGGCCCTCGTGTCTGAGAGAGGAGTGCAGAGGGTAGGATCGTCTGCTGTGTTTGTTTTGGAGTGTTAAAGGAACAATCACTGCTCTATTCCTCTCCTCTCCTTCAGATGGAATTTGGAGTCAGGTTGGTGCCTCAGGAAGATCCGATCATTCCTTTATTATCTGGGAGAACGATGGTGATGTAGTTGCCCTTGACGACAGAAGGGGGATAGCACGCACCTGCACAAGAGTTAAGAGTCGGCTCACTCCACAGAGACGGGATTCAAAATAGAAATCATTCCGCAAAAATACTTCAAGATGAAAAGGTTGAAAAATACCAGAAAATTCTATAAGCAAGTCCTCTAGATAGCATTTATTAGTAGTGTGTCTACCAATGCGTAATACCCATATGTGATAATTGCTTATACAATATAGATGGTCACTGTAGGCAGGGCGTTGACATCATGACGTGTGAGAGACTCAGCTGGTGATGATGGGGTGTTAGAGGCAGAGGAGAGGATTATGTCGTGCTAGTTTGCCTGGTTCAGTCAGCGTTGAGACTTTGGCCAGTGAGTGGACACTCTGACATCATCTGCAAAGGATAATGAGGTGACAACAACAACAAAGTGTCTAGTTTCTTTTGTTATGATGGGGCCCAACAGAATAATAAACTGTCTGTAATGTTCAAGACCACAATCTATCAACCCGTGCCAGTCCTGCGCTCTGAGTTCATCGTGAAATAATGACATCCTCTTACTGCTTTGACACGGCGAAGGCGAAACGTGCAGACAGCGCAGCCACATGCGAAGACCGAACGGGTTTAAAGCGGTAAACGTCATGCTCGTCATCCCATTTTTAGGTTTCAAAACGCACCTTCTGACAGATTTCACCAATTAATAATTTTATGAAACATGAGGTCAAACAGTGGTAATACGCGCTCGTATGCTCTCTCTCTCAAACACTAGCACACACACAACCACACACGCATACACGCACATACATGTGAACACAATTAATGGCATTTGTCCATCCTGAGTGTATGATAGAGGTCCAAACTGAGACTAGATTAATTTTCTTTGCAGCGATTGGACCAAGTTGCACCTCAAAGATGAAGCATTTCACTGCATCGGTTGCGTCAGAATAATTTCCAACTATAAGTGAAAGCGGAGGAAGGGCCCTGCCTAAACAGCAGTCAAGGACTCCGTTGTATATGTTGGGAAGCAGCGCTCGTTCAGGATCCAGGATAAAGCCAGCATTATCTGGATTACTGTCAGTGTGGTGTGGTTGCTGTAAATATCTCAGCAACAAAAGATATGCAGTGTCTGGAAGGCGAGGTGTCCTTAGAGTCCATTCACTGAGCAAAAAGCCGAGCGCAATCACGATATTTAATGGAGCACACATGCATGTGCACATTTGTGGGTATTCGCCTCACACAGGTCTCCCTACTGAGAGCACGTGGAACACGACCAATAATCTCCGGTTTCAAGGCCGAGAAGGTTTAATTTTTCAAATCTCTGCGTGTGTCCGTGGTGAAACTCTCTTTGTGTGTGTGTGTGTGTGTGTGTGTGTGATTTGTGTCTTGTATCAATAGTTGCTAACCCTGACATCAACATGATAGCCTGCTGCAAAATAATAGGTCAGGTGGAGAATAGGGATTCATATCCAAGTCGGGGCGTGTTTGCGTTTGACATTTTTAATTCCATCGTATCATTCTAAAATGAAACACTTGATCTATGTGTTACAGAATCGCTGTATGCATTCCAAGGCATTCGTAGGTAGTTTTTTGTTTGTTTTAATAGAGACGGGTTTATGAACCGAGTCATTAAAGGGTCAATCACAGGGAGAGAAAGAGGGAGGGGGACAGAGGGAGGGAGAGAGAGAGAGAGAGATGGAGAGAGAGAGAGAGCGAGATCTTGTCATATCTAAACAGGCCTGACATTACGGCCTCAGCAGTCATCAGTGGTCCATCTCCCAGACAAACTCAAGTGTCGCCCTTTGAAGATTATGACATGCATTGCAATAACATGGGTCCTTTTCCATGTTGTTATTACAGTGTGTTTGGAGTGTAGGGGCTCTGCACATGGAAGCTATTACCCTGCGGGGTGAGTAGGTGTTTTCCATAGAGAAAAAGGGGGCTGGAGACCATCTCTGCGTAATGCCCATGGGCTTATTTTTCCCTGAAGCGCCTGGTCTTTTCTGGAGAGAGTTGTAGAAGAGGAAAGCCTGATTTCCGTTTGAGGCTAACCTTTGCCCCTCCTTACACCCTAGTAACCTGACTTTGCACCCTAGCAACCACACGTAATAGTGATTTTTTTATTTGTTGTTTACGTTTTCCCAGAAGGGTTTTCTTGTTTGGAACGACTTTACAGATGATATCAAACTAAACCGACTTACTGTGAGAGTAATAGGGGGTTATTAGGGTGTATGAAGGGGGTTTAAAGAGTAGGAAACCTGGATGTGCAATGTGTGGTCTTACAGACAAGGCCACTTGAGAGTCTGTATGTTGTAATGGAGGATTACACATGTATGGATTTTTAGATATAAATATGATCTGACAGGACAGGATCCGTCTGTAATTGTGAGGCCGTAATTCCTCCTCAGCACTCGGCGGAACATCGATCATCTCTCGTCTATCATCCCACTCTACGCTTAAGAGCCATCTGCGTTCTTCCTAGTCCACCCAAAGATGATCAGCCCATTTCCAACCAACCTGTCTGAGCCCAGCCCAGCTGCTGGACTCAGTGGTCCAGACTTAGTGAGACTGTAAAGGAGAGGAGAGTCATAGGAAGCCCATCTGGACTCCATCAGGACTAGGTAAACAGAGCCAGATTCCACATGGAGCAGTGGAGTCAGGCTTTGGCTCCCACTCACCATCACAAAAGACTCAGGCAGTGTCTCAAGATACAAAACGATACACATATTGACATTAACTCAAACCGTGTGCAAAAATGTAAATCTGCTCTAAGCTCAGCGTGCGCACTCACAGCAGTGTGCCATTTTGGTTTAGTCCTCTAGGCCAGCCAGGGTAGTGGAGACCAGGGGACTTATAAATCGTCTCCAAGGCTGTGTCAAGGGGCTTTTTTCAACCATTGAAGCCATTTGAACATCGTCTCCCGTCTCACCGGCCAACCACATCTCCCTGGCCGAACTAGTCCAGCAGGTGCTTTCCCGACTGCTCCACCTTCACTCATGTCCGTGTTTCCAGTACTTATGTAATAATGTAATAAATGTAATGAAGTCCAGAATAAAGAAATCGTAAAGCTGTAAATGTATAAGGAGAACTTTCACCATCCACGGCTGATTTAAAGCTTTTATCTCTGTTCGTTGGCTCCTCCTGGATGTGTGCATAGTTTTTCGTGAAGGTGATGTCATTTTAGACAAAAAAGACGTTCAGCAAGACCGAGGTAGAAAAAAAACAAAACAAGAAACCCAAAAGAACAAGTTTCCACTCGCGTTTGTATCGCGCTCCTCTCTCTCTTTGCACACGACTGCAGTCACAAAAACAACAGACGTCGTCCAGTTCTGTGGATTTTTGCTCGTATATGCTGTACATCAGAGTCGTTCCAGCATCAACGTTAAATGCTGTGGACCTAACCGGGCCCTGTTATTACACACATATTGTTCCACTGGCGTACCGTGAACTCTACACGTCCATATTGTAGCGTTTTATCGACTCGAGATGTTTTTCTGTCTTTCCAATGGCGAGATTAACTGCTGCGGCCTTGTGCTCGCTGCATATTTGCTCTTTTGTTCTACGTTGTGATCAGCTTTTGGAAAGGGGGACCAGTGGCCATAAAGAAGATGGACTGCTCAGCGTCCGTTTTTTGGAGAGATTTATTGTAATAATGAGGATTTGAGCGGTCATGGCTGGGGCAGCTACATATGGAAATACGCCGTGGTAATAATGATAATAGTCCTGTTTTATAAACAGGCTTGTCTCATTAACATGGATAAGAGCCCCAGTGGTCCCCGCTGCCGACATGATCAGTTGGAGATGTGGATGTTTTGGATTGCATGGAGCAGAAGTTCTCAGCTGTGGAAGCTCCTCCGCTGAGGGAGAGTCTGAGTCCAGGGGAAAGCTCAGACTGTTGTAAACGTAGCGTATTCTCGAGATAGAGCACTGGGTTTGTCAGGCTACTTCATTCTCCTCAGTGCTGTGTAACTGGAAAGCATAACCACTGCGTCCTGCTGCATAACTTGATTTATTTGCAGCTGCAGTGAAAAAACAGAAAGCGGCCCGAACACCTCTGCCTTTCTTAAAACGCACACAGCTCCTTTTTTTTGTGGCTCTGGCGTTTGAAAAAAGACCACCGATAGGGTTCAAACCACGCATAAGTGAGGTGACTTGCTTCAAAGTGTCTGCCCTCCTCACTCCGTCTGCAACCACCGCAGGAAAGATGGACTTTGAATTCAATATGAGCCGTATTCCAGACCAGGCCTCATCTCGCAAACCCGGCGCAGGTTTTTACATTAAGACGGGAATTCGGAAAGAGTGCTGACAATTTGGATTATGAGTGTACGAAAGGTGAAAAGTGTAGAAGAGAGAGAGAGAGAGAAATGCAAGAGTTGGCCGTGGATGCTGTGTGTATCTGTGCCATTACCATTTAGCAGGGAGAGCGTTATGTCCTTTATGAATACCATGTGTCTGTCTTCCCCGTGTACATGGGAAGTTTATTAGATCTCGCTGGTAGAAAATGAAGACTGCACCACATGTAGGCCCCGTGTGTCATTGTTTGAATGTAACCAAGATCGTATCTGCCAGCATTACTGTTTGTGGGCATGTGAGAGTTCACTCCAGCTGTGGGCTGGTCTGTCCTATACCTGATCTGAAGCTATACCCACGCTGCTGGATGTTTTTGATTTGGTGAGGTTGATTGTTGTTTTTTTATTAAGAGCAGATGGATGGGCTGGGATTGTGTTTGGCTTGGATTCAAGGCAGCTTCAAATTGGATCCGCTTGATTTTGGACATGAAGTAGTACGCTTAACCAAGGTTAACACCTTCAGTTAACCCTATCTTGAAACGGATAGATTTATGGCCCGTTAGGCCAACTAAATGGTACTGGATGGGATGGAAAAAGAGCCCTTGACAAAAGGTCAGCCTTGTCTGGAGGCCTTGTTATAACTAAAACCAAAAACACGTGAAGATGTATTCGCCAAGTTGTTATCTTAGCAGCGTGATGGATCGCCGGGCCTTTATGGAGTAAATTTCAAAAATGAAAGAAAAATGTCTTTGTTGATGATTTATATTGAACGCATTTAAAATAATCACTCACTTCATACCAGCAGCAGGTAAACCTCTTTTACATCTGCGAAAAGCGATAAGTGTTGGAAACCCACCCCATAATTTCAGCCTGTAAGTCATCTTAAGTGTACCGTAAGCCTCTGTCCCTCACCACATTCCTGTGCCACCCAGACTCCAAATTACTGTAAACTAAACCAAAGCCACACCATGGCAACGGAAGGGTGTCAATTTGGACAGGAAAGAATTTATTTGAACGTGACTAGGGTTTCTCTGGCTCAGCTCCCTGGTGGGGATGTGGAGAGGGTCTGTCTCTGGTTACTCCGTCCCTTGACGTTTATGCCACATGCACCCCAAACAATAGTCGATTCATCTGTCTCCCTCTCTGTCTGCGGCACCAGGCAGGGGGAGACGGCTAGGAATGAAAAACACCAAAGGAGAGTACCCTCAAAATACATACACGCATACAGTGTACGCATACAAAGTACAATTGTGTATACATGGTACATATGAGGTGTCCTTTTATAGAATCACAATATTAGTGATTTTTATGGGTTGTAGTCTATAAATCCAGCCATAAATAAATCTGAATACCTGGAATAACCTTAGCGGTCTGATTCTTATCGGTCTCATATTTCTTTATCCCTCAAGTCAGAATTTTCTGGGGGGGCCCTGCAAGCCGTGGAGCTGTGACCCAGAATGTCATCCCCTTCATTCTCCAAAACCAGCCCGGTTTGTTATTTCTGCTCTGCTAGCATGACAAGTTGTTTTTTACTCGGGCAGCATAGAGGAGTAATTGACTCCCAGCATCATGCGTGGACACATCGGTCCTGTTGAAGCTGGACTAGCTGGATCAGGTTGCACTCCAAAATAATAAACCCATAGTGGGGTGAGTAGTGTGTATGAACCCCACTGGACAGTCTTCCCTTCTTCTTCATTCTTCATCCCTTCAATCCCTCTCCCAACATAGACCAGAGAAGGAGGCGATGATGGGCCCCACAGTTCCCCAGTTGGCCTCCCTTACTGGTTCCACTCTGAATGGGTGTCTGTTCCTCCACATCTCCGTCTCTCATCACCACCCCATCAATCCCGTGGCACTGCGACCATCCCCACAGAGACAGGGCTCCACTTTGTCCCACACCTACTGCCTCAGAAACCCCCACTGTGCACAGGGTGTGACAGCTATCTGACGGCCGAGGCCCCTAAATGACAGAAACTTAAGCCAAAGCCTGCCTCGATCCCCCTAATGCATCAAACCGCCAGCGCCCCTAACTATCAGGGAAGCACCAGCATCCCCCCACCATATCTAAATACCACGCGTCTATCCAGGAGAGAGGGAGACACCATCCCCCGCCCTGGAACCACAGTGGAGGCCCTCTACCTTGCTTTCATCCACATCAAGGTCCCCTGACCCAGTAAACGCCTGCAGGATCAAGGCCTCCCCGGGGAATAGAAGTGGATGTTATCATAGCATTCCAGCTCATGTGAAAGTATGCCAATTAGCATAGCTTGAGAATGTTGTTTTGCTAGCCCCTTTCACTGGCCATGCCACACCCACCCTCCCAAACACACACACACACACTGTCTGTCACGCAGTGGGCTTCGAGCTGTCATTCAGTCGCCACTGATGCTGTAAATTGATATTTGCTGTAACAGCTGTTTCCAAGTTTATTACACAATATGAAAGAAAAATGGATTCAGCACTAAGTGATGTGTAACCAAGCTTGTCTGGGTCGAATATGACAGGTATGCCTCAAAAACAATTCCAGTCTTATCCCTCTGCAGTCTTGCCAGTGTTGCTTGGCTCCGTAACGACGGTGCTCCGAATGCAATCGCAATTACGTCAGCTGAATGGTTTTATGCTTTGATCGGTAATGGATCTGCCTACCCACACTGAACAGACTCTGGGCTCAGCAGTTTGACTATCATACGCCTATTTGTGTGTGTCTGTGTGTGTGTGTATGAGCGCTTGAGTCACAATGTGTAAGCATTCACTTTTCACACACTCCAGAGCTCACTCGTGCCTTCCAGACAGGTTTACTGGGTGTTTGCGCTGCGGAGTAAACATGAACTGATGCCCATTTGTATATTTCTTCTCCTTTCCTCTGAAAATCCAGGTCAAATAACAGTCAAAGAGAGATCTCAGGAAAAACCCTTGAAATTGTAGGTCAGACAAACTGCTAAAATTAGGTCACGTATGAATGATCTGTTTTGTGCAGGATTGGTGAGGATTCAAGTCTGCGGCTCAATAAATTTCACGCTGGTTGTGACCTATTATGTAAATGCCCACAACTGACTGACCTTTTATTGAAATTTCACAAACCTTCAGCCAGCTGCATCATCAGTTTCACCCAGCCTGTCCAGCCATTATTCCTCCCATAGATGACAACTAACATTCAGTTTTGGGGTTAATAAATATATAATTTCACACATATCCTGTGTGAAAATCCTGCTCACACTGCATGTAGCTATGAAAGTATTTTCATAAAGGAGGCGACCTCAAATTGGAACATCTCTTTGCTGTTAGAGATTTTAAGTTGTAGGAATGCTCGATGTCACCTAATGACAAATTTGCCCACTTGGACCCTGACGCTGATTGTCACCATTAAATTTAAGGACACGCTCTGATCGTCAGTGGAGCTTAAGGTAAACTCTGGATTGTATTACTAAAAACATGCATTAGTGAAAAGATGGCATTAAAGTCCTGATTGAATAGGACAGTACTCTGCGAGTGCAAACAGGAGAGGATCTGAACGATCCTGTGTTGGAAGTCAAATTAATTTTTTGGCAGTCCTTTCAAAGTTTCCAGTCCAAGGAAGGTGAAGGCCACAAGTGGTATTAATTTAGTGTCTCCAGTGATGCGACATCTGTAGCTACTAGAACCGTAATAGACTCCATTAATATTTGGTTATCATCTGTGCCAATGAAGACTTTGAATTCGTTTCATTTAAATGAGTGCAGCTCTTCAGAAATCGTGCAGAAAAAGTGCAGCCAAGAGATTTTTTTTTCCAAATAATTAAATCAGTTAACTAGTTTTGCACTAGTAGTAGTAGTAGTAGTACAATGCTGACAGAAATGCAGTTTAACACAAAATGGTTATTCCATAGGTACCACATAGAATGCGTTAAACGTACGGAGTAGGATTTCCATTTCACTTTTCCCACAGGGGTTTTTATCGGGAATGCAAAGATTTCAATGAGGAGGCAGGGACAGAGTTCACAATGTGCACCAGACCTCACTTTAACCACATGGCTAAACCTCAAACAATGCACTGTAACTCAAGAGCACTGTTTGAGACAGCAGGCACACTCTTAAAGCTGGCACTAAATCCAACCTCACCACCAAACCCCACGCCTTTAGCTGCCCGAACGTCTCCATGACCCGTTCTGCTGCATAGTTTTCCTACGGCAAATACCCACGTGATGTCAGCTGTAGTGTACTTTGACTCACGGCCTCCGCTCTCTGCTGAACGCTCCTCCTGGAGGCAGAAGAAAAATCAGGCATCCCCGTCTCATATGGCTTTTATAAGTTATTGTAGACAAACCTTCTCATAAATTTTATTTTTTGGCAGATTGAGTTGCAACTAAAAAGGAACTCCACTTTTAGTGTTGTTTTTATGTCTCCGTGCCTGACGAACGGCTCAGGCACGGTGGGGGTAAGTCAGCGTGTCTGGTAGCCGGGAGGGGGCTGGAGGAGGATGCAGAGGGATGCCGGGGTGGGTGGAAGGGTGCCAGGTTGGGTTGGAATGGCGGTGACACGTGCCAACAAGTATGTGATACCACCACTTTGTTCTCTATAAATCAATGAACACGCAGTTAAGTACCACAAGTGTGCATTTTGGGAGTCCGCAGCTTAATAGGTCATTTTTAAGAAGCGTTACTGTTTATAGTCTGGTATCTATCACAATAGCTTTTCATTTATCTCTTAAAAGATCTTGTGTTTCTTGTTTCATTAGGAGATTCTTAACATTTCCCTAATATTAATCCAAAATCAAATTAATTGTGATAATTCTCAGACGGGTGAATGTCTTTGGTGGATCACATACTTAATATATATATAGATAGATAAACAGAATAAACCGGTGAAATTATATTTTTTTACATTTTGATGTCCTTTCTGATCAAACTTTCACAATACCACGCCAGCTGATTGCCTCACTTTTATTTGTTTTCCTACTTGGCAGAATTCATCCTGGTGATGGAAAAATGTAACCCCTGATTGATCTGTTTACGTATGATTAATCCTACACATGTGTAAGCTTATGTTTCAGGTACGGAAATGGTGGAGTCGCATGCATCTGGACTTTCATTCATTCTGCCTTGGAGTCCCGTGGGGCGTGTGGTTTAGATTCATTATAAGGCTACCTCTCCTCCTGGCCGGTGGAGGGATACGTGATAGGATGGGTTGTGGTACGGCTGTTCGGTGTTTGTGTTTCTGTGCTGACTTTGGCCTCAGGCTGGGATGTTGACGGGATCAGTTCAGTATCTTGATTTAGTTTTAGCAAAGATGCTTCCTGCAGATCGTCCGCTCACGTGTAAACAGTTCATTATATTACTCAGCGTCCCCTGGTTAAAGGACCTGTGTACTCTATCTGCTGTCTGCTATATATCAGCAGAGGATTGCTGCATCTATTTGTTTTGACAAGCGACATCTTGCCAACTGGTGATCTGATCAAACATGATAACGGTGTCGCCGGAGGACATGTTGTATGTTCGTTTTATTGGCTGGCTTTCAGCGGGATGAAAGAAGCTCAAACAAACGAGGAAATTGGCAAGGTGTGAAAATATGACTTCAAAACATGTCAGAATTTCATGTGTAATTTCGTTTGTGTGCTTTGTATTCGGATTAACAGTGTCATCCTCCAACAGGTGTGGGCATTGTCACAAAGGAAAAGCTGTAACCTTTAGGGAGACTTGGCCCACTTATGTAAAGCGTCTCGTGTGAAATAAAGTCAAACAAAAACGTAAACATCACCTTTCCTGTGTGACGTACAAATGTAGAAGACTCTAGAACTTACATAACCTCAGCATTTTTAAAAATCATAATTAACATGGAGTGTTTGGCACGATCTCACATGGATGGCGTGCTGCCATATAATGGCTCAGTTGTTATCCGGCAATTGGAAACTTACTTTCATTATCAATCAGCAAACATCAGCTGCACTACATTCTCAATGTGTTTACCATTATTTTTGCAATCTTTAAAGAAATACTTGCTTGTTAACTGTGGTAATGAGGCACTGCTAAAGACTTGGGACAGTTTCTTGATGTAGGTGTGCAACACGCTGGGATCGCGCCCCCCACGGGACGCAATCGATGGATATTAATGCCGGGAAAAGGCTGGATTGGGAGCTGAGAGCTGTTAAGTATTTCATCGTGGTTTAGAAGTAGATTTAGTTGATTGGATGACATGTTAACATCTGACCGCAAACTAGGTTAAATCTTAGGGATCACCGGAGGAGGATTTGAATTTAGTTTCAGCTTTTTAGCTGTTTTTAGCTTCTATGTTGGTTGATGCTAAATATGCAAAAATGCAACACGCTGAGTTGTTGTTGCCGTAAATAAGGTCAATGACCCAGGTTGCGCATGCCGCCATAATTCCTCCATAATGTACAGTTTGTGTGTGTGTTGTATGCTCGGGTGCGTATGTGTGTGATAGAGGGATGGAGAGAGAAAAAGACTTCATGTGCCAGAATAAAATGTGGAATTAATCAGGGGCTTCGTTCGGTAACAGCCTGCTTTTCATTGCCCCTCTAAATCCTCTCCTTCTCTAATCACCCCATCTTTATATAAACCTGTGACTAAAGCAACTATCGCAAGGGTGTCTGGGTTTACAGGACACACGTCAGCCAAACTTCAGCTCCAACACTGGCAGACAATACCGGCCACTTCTTTCTTATAAATCCATTCAGTCGCTCCATCTCCTCGCTCTCCGTAAATATTCATTTTCCTCAAGTGTGGTCCAAACATGTTGCACATACATCAACCATCTTCCACATTTGCTGCTACATGTGTGCGGGGACACAAGTCGGTAAAGCCAAGACGCTTTTCGAAGCCCAGACCATAAACATCCTTACAGCCAGAGCACTTTTGTGATGCTGCCACGTGGATGCTGTCCAGTGTTAAACATTTGGGAGCACCTTCGATTAAAAACTGATGTGACATACTTAAAATCCGTTCCTCATTTCTTCTTTTTCAATGTATTTTCCGTAATGTTTATGGTTTTAAGTTGATGTTCAACAATGTGCGGTCATTATCACAGACTTTGTAACTGTGTGTAATCTTGACTTTTTCAGAAACTGAACCCTCACTGGCCCTAATTCTAACATTACCGCCAGTTCTCAGACTTACATGAACACAAGTATGGCGTTACATCCAGATATGATTTATCCATTATTCTCACTTTGGCTCTAATCATTGCGTTGAGATGTCCTGGCTTCATCATCATAGGAGTTGTCAGTCGAGCGTGTTAATTTTGACATACTTCTTAAGAAAGCAAGAACATTTCAACACTGCGTTCGAGGCCTCCCAGAAAACTTATCGCTAAGTTAGAAAAAAAAAAACACACACAGGCAAGGGGATTGTTCTCTACAAGTGAGTCCCATACAAATAGGGAATGGGCTGCTATTTTGGTTCCTCTAAGAGATAATTAAAACTTTCCCAGGGAGTCAGCAGAATGAGATATGTCGTGTTGATTATGGCAGGCAGCTTGCTAAAAAGCAAGTAAAACTAAGAGCATGTTGACACATATGGTTTATTTCTCTGTGGCCGTGACTGTAAATCTCCTCGACTAGTTTCAGCCCATGTCTGGCGTGCGCATCACCATTTATTTTTGTTTGTGCGCGTGTCATAGCTGCACCTCTTGACGCAATACCGATCAGCGTGCCATCGATGCCCTCATTCCCCGCGGTCGCCTTTGGTTCATGGAAGTGTGAGCGGCAGGTACGGTTTCAGGCAGCGAGGTGAGAAGCCAAGCAGAGAGGAGAGCGGCTTTGTGTTGATGTGCGGTTGAGATAAACGAATACATCCCAGGGCTCCCAGTGCTCGTCCATTTTGGTAGGAGACCTGTTACTCTGATGCCTGTGTGAGAGAGAGTGAAAGAAAGAAGGAGAAAGCAGCACAATCAACCATGCCAGTTGCTCTCTCTCTCTCTCTCTCTCTCTCTCTCTCTCTCTCTCTCTCTCTCTTCTCTCTCTCTCTTTCTCTCTCTCTCTAACTCCTGGAAACAATCATTTCCACCCCTTTATTAGCTCTGATTTACACTCATGGTATTGAACAATGCGTGGTCGTTACATTATGCATGCTCATAGGGAGGATGTAGAGCGACCTCTCAGAGGGGCTCACCAAATAAAAGGACGGCAAACACAATGAAGGCAGCAAAACACTAGAGCCCATACCGCCTCTTTTATTACCGCGCCAAAAAAATGTCTCCGTCAAGCGAGAGACCGTTTCTCATTCAATTACATGTTCCATGTGTGCGTTCCAAGGCTTCATGCACAGGGGCTTCCGAGCAGGCCCAGTCTTTCACACACATCCTCAATCCTAACACCCCACTCTTTGCCCATCAAAACAGGACTGCACTGAGCCATTGTAGCGCTGTGTGTATGATTTTTTTTGTGTGTATGTGTGTGTGTGTGTGTTTCTGTACAGTCTTTTCTATGCGGCGTATTTCCCAGCATATAAGTTCAGGCACATGCCACGTTGTTTACCCTCGCGAGGGTTCAGCGCAGTGCTGACAGCACTTGGAACTTGTTAAAGATGGAATGTGTACAGATGTTTGCCAATATTAATCCCAGTCCTCCAATCACCCTGAGTGGCACGGTGTGGCAGTCGGTTTGTAGGCACCCAGAGTCTTAATTATGGACTCGCACATTTGTGCAGTGCCTCCCAAAACACTCCCACTCCCGTTTTCCCACTGTGTGTGGCAAAACCACGCACTACTGTGTGTTTATTATGTCGTTAGAGTGAATATATCAGATCGGATACATTTAGTATCTACACTGATCCATACTTACTTTCAGATATTCAGATATTTATGGATGTAATCATCTGTAGGCATGTGTAGACTCCGCGTTCAGTGATGTGTACGCAGGATTTTGTCCCGGCTTTCAATATTGTGAAACTGAATCCCTCACAGACCCATAGCAGATGTTGGTGGCACCATTTTCACATTGGCAAGCATCGGAGTGAAAAGTCTATTGTTTGCATGACATCGTTCACCACATACTCAGATCATATGTCTTTGTTACGGTTTCTTAAAAAAAAAAAAAAAAAGGAGAAATGATCAATCTAGTTATTAGGTAATATGTGATGGAATTGAGCACAAGTTGGACGACGGTGGATTCTCATTGTGCTGGGAGAGAAACGACGCAGCAGAGAAGTCCTGCGGGCACGGGTGATTCCAGCACAAAAAGCAACAAGAGACGATGAGTAGAAAACAGGCCCTCTTTTGTAAAATGATCAACTTTAACGTAAGGCAGATCCTCCCTTTCACATGCAATGTGAGTTCAGCATGGAGCCTCCTGGTGAAGGATGGATACCACACAGAGCCAAATGAGGAGATGCTGCCTTTTATGGCAGCCCGTGGGAGCGCCATGGCTTGGAGTTTGAAATATCATTGTTCTGCCTGGCTGTAGAGTGATGTTGCAACAGGAGTATTATCCAGAAAATAATAAATAGAAATCTTAAACAAATACTGAAGAAGCACGGTAAAGTTGCAGTACATCACTCAAAAAAATGTCTCTGTATCTTCTTCGGAGTTTATCTGATTTAGGTTGTATAGTAGATGTGAGCAGCATTTCCTTGATTACACCGCTTGGCAAATGCGTCTTGATTGCACACCTGCTGCAGCACAAACTGGTCTGAGCTCGTTGAGCAGTGTTTGAATCATCTCACCTGTGCCCATGATCCACTTCTCTCTACGTTACTCATGGAGATTCCTGCTGCGGAGAAGAGATTCAGAGCTGGACCTTATATTTTTTTAATCGTTTTGATCATTTACTCCAAACAAATAACCATCACATCTCATCCCGTTTGTTCCGCCAGCAGCAACATCAATGAGCTGAGGTACAATAATTTCCCTTGATGAATATTGATGCTGGATTTAATTCAATGTGATGTAATCCTGTGGATGTTTTGGACACTGAAAACTAATTTGACAAATTTAATGTTTTAGCTTGTTATTTTGAGTAAAGTCAATAAAACAACTCTGCTCTTTGTGTGGAAGTGTCCCCCGAGCCAGCAACCTCTGCTGTCAGTCATGGGTGACATCGATGCTGCTTTGAATAAAAGTGTCTGCCAAATGCATAAAATGTAAGACAATGCAACCATAATTGCACAGTTTGCCTCTAAACTCAGCAGCTCCTCACTGAATAGTTATTTTATATATTCTTCTACTAGTAGTATCAACCAAAACCTGTACCTATTTGCCAACATTAGCTGCTAGCGACTTATTTTTAGTTCATCCTGTGTGTGTGTGACTACTGACCGCAAAGCAAATTGGCCCCTGAACTTTGTGTGATGGCTGCTAATGCTCGCTGCTGTTCTAAATCATCGCCGTTTCCACATTAGTCGGCCACTTTTAATATTTCCACCTCGTGCTGCAAAAAGCGCCTGTCTTTATGGCAGCTGCAGACGCTCCGCTCTGCCTCTCGGCACGTCCCTGCTCTCTGGGTGGGATTGAGACACCAGAGATGAGAGTGGCGATATGACAGTTGCATCATGACGGTAGAGTTGGCCTTGGAGATTCAGCGAGAGACGGTGATATCAGTTCATGAACGCTCATAAAACTTGACCTCACCGGCTTTATCTGAGACATCACAATCTCTAATGAATAACAGTTTATACTGTCTGCCTCTATCCTTTGATCTCATTTTGTTTTTCACTAATGGATGAGCTAAATCTTATTTTACAACTGCTAGGGTCTATATTGTAGATGTCTGTAAATTGCCTGTCATTGGCTCAGGTTGTTGGCCGTCTGACTCCAACAGCTGCTTAACATATTGTGTTTTTGTTCCAGATTCACCAGATCCAGTCCTGACCTTCACCTTTGTTCTTCTGCCAAAACACCAAAACGTCCAAACAGGTATGAGCCAAACTCCCACTTTCCAAACTGTAGCAAAGCTCAAACCATCAAACTCTCCTCCAGCCAGAAAAGCAAACAAGTACAACTGTAGTATCACACACCTCCCTCTCCTGATTTTAATTGTTTAATGTTTCTGCTCCTCTATGAGCCACGTCATGATTTTCCCACCCTGATCTGACAGCTTGTTTATATGTGGATACGCTGTAAATTCAGTCTGGACGGTGAACAAGCGATAAGCAAGTAGCGAGCTGAAATCAGACCGTCTCAATTAGGCCTGAAACTGAACAGGGGCGTCGAAGGGGAAACCAATCCTGGTCCAGCTTTGATCCGCATGAGACGGCCTGTTAAACCGTGGCTAATTGGTTCTGTCCTTGCATCGTTGTGTGCATTGAAGGACGTTGACCAGATGATCAGAGAGCATCGTGTTTGATGTCAAGGGCTGCAGACTTCGGTAGACTATACAGTATATGTGTGTATGTCATGCAGAAGCACGCGCGTGTATGTGTGTGTATGCAGGGAAATCATGGGCGTGCATGCTTGTCTAAGTGTGTGTGTGTGTGAGTGTGATATGTAAAGGCCTTGTTTAGAGAGGCTAGCGAGCCACTGAGGCTCTTAAATCCACAGCACTCGGTATCACCAAGGGTCCATTAAGGTCAGTGTGTTTTCCTGGAAACAGGCAGGAGTGTGGATGTGCTCAGGATTGATAGCGTAATGCTGGACCAGGCTGTGCTGTCCTCTGTCCAGTGGCTCAGGCCATGACTCAGAAGTACTGTTAGCGAGGAGGATGAATCAAGGAGTGTGGTTGTTTGGTTTGGTTTCATCTCCACTACATCTGCGCTCTGTGTGACATCTCTTCATCGGAGAAAGGCGTCCAACGGCAAGTTCCAGCAACAGCTATGGGTTGATGGTGGGAATCAGAGAGAGAGAAAAAAAACAGAAAGAAAGAGAGATAAAGAGAGAAAGAGACTTAAACACCTTCTGATATGGATGTTACACTAAATCTGGCATGAGTTTGGTGTTGGCTTTCGGACGGGGGCCTGCGGAGGAGTAAGTGAAGAGGGTGGGTTGGAGCGAGCGAGCGAGCGAGAGAGAGGAGAAAGGGATGTGTGGAGGCAAGTCTGGGTCTGAGTGGAAACTTGAATGGAGTGGAAACTGGGCTGCAGGCCACTCAGCAGATCCACCTGAACCCTGCCAGAGCAATCAGCTATCAGGAGTTTAGAGAGGGAACCATTTGCCTCCTAAGTAAATTCAGCGAGGGTTTGTAGGGATTTGGCCCAATTTCCCCCCCCTCTAATGCTGGGATATTTGGTAAGTGAAGTCCTCTTGTTTTTGGGAGTGGGTGCCAGAGCCTGTCTGCCTTTTAATGGGATCACAGCAGACACCCCAGGAACCACGGCCAGGTGAAGTGATTCTGCTCTTACTTCCAGCTGTGTAAACACTCACGCACTCACACACACACATCCACACACACACGCGGACCCACAAACACGTGTACTATCACTTCTAATAAAAAGCTTTTGGACTGCTGGCTCGCATGGAGGGAAATGCTCATTTTCCCTTTACGTCTCGAATAAAAACAAAGCTCGTTTTTCTGCTTTTCGACAAACTTCTTGGCCTTGTTCGAAACAACGCGCCGCTTGAAAGATGTAAACAAATTGAAGGAGAGCCGCTGTTGTCTTTTCTCAGCCTGGGAAATTTCAAAAGAGCGTGACATTGTCCTTCCTCCCTCACCGTCTCATTGTTTTTGTATCTCATTTTCTCTACTTCGTATTTAGATTTCTTGTCAACATCAATTGCAGGTTTTTAATGTTATTTCCCTCTCGTAGCTTTCCAGAGAAATGTGTTTCGCACTTTCTCCAGAGTTTAAATTCAAGGTGAAAAACTTTGCCTATTTACTTACACGGCACACAGTTACAAACTTCTCTGGAATTTTGAATTTTTACCCATTTAGGGATGCAACCTTCCTTTGACATATGGGGACTATAGAATATTTTTGCGAGGGAGAGCGAGAGAGAGAGAGAGAGGAGGGAGAAAACCTCTTAGCCATGGCCAGGCAGTAGCCGGACTGTTAAAGGCATTTAGACTTTAAAGCTCCGTTGCTTATGGATCCAGGAGAAAGCTGATTCTCCCCTACGGCCCTTTTGAAGAGCAGATGCCTGAAATTTTTGCCTGTGCATTTTCTGTTTTATTTGCTACCAAGGAGATCCTGGGATTTCTGCAGAGACACGAAGCTTTCCTTACTTTGCACGTGTCACAGAGAGGTTATGTAGAAGAAAAGGTTTGGCCACCGATGGGATCCTGCTGGTCTACAGCAGCCGCGGGACCTCCCTTTTTTTCCTGTTTGTTGGATTAAGGTGATTAGTGTAATGATGTTACATACTCCAACTCAAGGGAGGCAAATTAGAGGGGTCACAAACGCACGAACGAACCTGCAAAAAAAAAAAAGATTTATTACAAATGGAGCTGAGTAAAGGAAATAAAACACGGTGGCTGACAGATTAGGGGCTTTTACTGTAAAAGGCAGCCAACAGGTGTCGGAAATCAGCGGAGGACAAACAGGATGTTAGAGAGTTTGCTCACAGCACAGGTTTAACAGGAAGCAGCTCAGGACTTAACCGGTCAAAGCATGCCTTAGCTTCAAAATGATCATGCCTCACATTCACCCATTCACACACACACATGTATTTGCACCAAGATGCAACTGCTTGATTGTTGGGAGCAATTTGGGATTTCAGTGATGACCTCAGTGATGTTATTCTTATGACACAAGCAGCTAAGATATTTCACTGTTTTTGTTTTTTGTGTCTGTCCACCTCTGGACTGACAAGAATAGACAAGCGCGACATATTGTATGCATTTTGAAACGCCCAGAGATCTCACTAATGGGTAAGAAAAGGCCTAATCTCAGCCGCTGGCCCTACCCCCACATCTGAAGTCCCCAGGGTGCTCAGGGAGGAGGTCCATGAGCTGCAATAGGCTGAATCCCTCGCTCTAAGGAATGGATGGGCATGGATGGTCGGAATTCCTGAACTGACGTGATATAATCTGGTTTGCAGGACATGTTGACCTGTTGCTGTGGCAACAACAGACCGTTTTGTTAACTCATCAGCATTTCAAAATACTAACTCATTAATCCGTCATTTAAATCGGCCAGTGTGTTGTTTTTGGTTGGATTGAGAACTTCTCAGCCTCTCTCCACTCCATTACGTTTGGGTTGACAAGTGACAAAATAAGTCATTTTCCATATATGTTCTCTGTTCTAAATTCAAATCCCACTGCCCCAAAAACTGACTTGTGTGCCGTATGCACTAGTTCAGTTCCACACGTTTCAGAAAATGTCGTGAAATGAGTAGGAATACTTTTAAAACAAAACAGGAAAAGCTGAATGAAACAAAGCTCCATGCTGAATTTGTTGATTTAAAACCCATCTCTCCGCAGCCAAGAGCGTAAAATGTGGAGGTAATAATCTACTTAGTCTTGGTCCGGAAAATTTGATTTTATTCCTCGATAATCGAGTTGAATATTAGGCTCTTTTTTTTTTTTTTTTTTTGTAGGAGTGCCTGACTTATTGTGCATCTCACAGGACACACGATGGAGCGGCATAAATCCTTCAGTGGGTCCATACACATAGCAACCACGCAACAATAACACGGCTTGATATTGATTGTGCAGAACCAGCAGAAAGTTGGAGAGCGCTGTAGACAAACGCACGCACAGGCACGCACACACATATGGATAAAGATGATACTAATGCTATCAGTCTCTGACCATCTGTAAGAGCACATAGCAGCGTATGTGTCTGGACGTGTGTGTGTGTAGCCATGGGTTAATTACCTGCGGGAGGAAGTGATGTTTAATTATGAGTAATTACTGTTAAAGATCAGAGGACAGAGACTGAACTCATCCCAGCACAGACTAAGCTCATAACTAGGTCAGCCATAAGGTCATAATGTATTGACAGAAAATAGTTATCTCTTTAAAAAATGAAAAATCATTTGTGTGCACCTCTGTCTGCAGCAGATACAACATGATTGAATTCAAGACTCATCGATAATGAAAAGTATTCTTTAAACACTCCAGGGCTTCGTAACCTCGGAAAACTTTCCTCAGACTGATTCTGACTTGGTGTCGTTTGTGTTTTCTTTCGTGGGTGGTGTTCTAGTGCCTGCAGCCTGCATCAGAATTTGGCGTTTTGAGGCCACTTGCTAATTCTTGCCCTCCCTGCTTGCATTATTCCCCGTGTTAGCTCAGAGCTCAGCCTTATTGAAAGTGTCTGCGCTCCAGCCTCATCTGTTTGCTCAGCTGGATGAGTCAGGTCTCTGGGGATCGTTTAGCTGCTGTCCCTCGCCGAGTAAGCCACCAAGCCCGCAAACATTCACTTCTGCCGCGCTCCCAATATAATCCACATGCACGCATTAGAGCTGAGGTTTATGTATTTGTACGTATGTAATGTACTGCATGTGGTGTACATGGTGTATTTTTGATGATGATGGAGACGGATCGGTGAGGCTTCATATGTCACCAAAGCATTTTTGTGGCTGATTAATGTGGAGTATGTTCATCTGTACGAGCGCAGTTACGATGTTCTGTGCCTGCTTGATTTTTATTCGATACGTGCAGTTTGATTCTCTCCCAATATATTTGCATGTGTTTGTACCTTGTGTGAGTGACTCTGCGTTTTAGCGAGCACAACCTCTTTTTCTAGCGTTTCTGCCCCCTCGTGTCCCATACATCGCACAACCGAGGGGGGCGCCGTTTTATTGGCAGAACCAAACACACACAACGAACATTTTCCATCAACCCAACAACCTATGACACGAATGGTATAAATGACAAAAACAAGTAAAAAAAGCTTAACACTATTCATAAACACATGTGGTGCTTTAAAAGTCATTAAGATCATTTTAGAATCAAGTCTTTATTATAGAAGACCAGCTGGTGGCGATCTGGATCTTCTGAACATTTAAATAATTATTAAATAACAACTAGAAGAACAATTAATTAACAATAAATTCTGCTCACTTATCCTAGTGAGGCTTTGTCCCTATGCATGCTGGGATGTCCCTTCCAGCAGTCTACAATATCTATTCATTCTCACTTTGCAGCAGGCATGACGAACACATAAGAAATAGACTTGACGCCAAATTTTGAAATGATGTGCCGCTGATGCCGGGAGAAGTCTTTTCAATGTCTGCTTTCACCGAGAGGATAACTTAACGTCACTTCCTCGACACAGAAAAGCTTTGAAACTTTTATGAACTGCGAGAAACTTTATTGGGGCATTGTAATTACTCTTAAAAAACACACATTAAAAAAAGTGCTTTTTATTTTGAATGAATTTATTGTAGTAGGATCTCCAGCGTACATGCTTCTAGTGCAGACAGAGTTTGTTGTGTGATTTAGCTCTAGGTGTGACCCAGCACACACATTTGTCCTGATTGATTGATCCCGGCCCCGGTGACAATTTTCGGGTTTCCATGGTGACCCTTCGGGTTGCTGGTCCAGTGGATAAGCAGCGCAGCGAGCTGAGAGGCGGCTGAGTGATATATGGCGTGTATAAAAGTAAAGGGCGTTAAGTGGAACGCTTGCCAACAGTAGTAAAAGCCACAATATATCTGGCAAGAAGTGTCTTTTCTACAGTATATCCATCCTTGGCCTCCAGCGTGTGTGTGTGTGTGTGTGTGTGAGTGTCCAATACCCCAAGCCAGTCTTTTGCCTCGCAGAATGACCCCACGAGCTGATTTATGTTTAGACTTCATTCCATTCATTTTGTAATGCTGGGTGGGTTTCAGCAGGAATTGTTAAGCAATAAATCACGGATTGAAATGATGTGTCTCATAATGTGGCCGACGCTACAACGCAGGCTAAAGTAACTGTGTGTAATAACTGGCCACTCAAAGGATTATGGGCATTAAACGTGACTGAGTGTGCATGTATGGGTATTATCAATATGTGTGTGTGTGTGTGTGTGTGTGTGAGGGAGAGAGAAAGAGGTAAAGAGTTACTGGAGATAGCGGATCATTAAGCCATGTCTCAGGTACGGAGACTAACGTGGGATTAGACAGAAGCGGTGACACGCAATCATCTGGAATGCCTCAACGGCAGCAATCGGTGTGGAAAGTGGAGTGATGTGGAATCAAGCTTTCATTCATATTCATAAACGCCCAGTAATGTGGAAAAGTATGGAGCGGTAGCTTTTTAGCGTACTCAGGGAAAACGGGGTTTGTTTGCTGGCGGGCACAGGATCTCACTTACCTAACACGATCGTGTCCATGAGGACGGCGAATTCAATAACGCTTGAAAAAGTTCAACGCGTTATTTTGCGTCTTGAGTGGCTCCGATTCAATTTCATGCATCCCCAAACAACAAGGCTTTTACTACCAAAATACAGTCATTTGTACAGTCGAGGCTCCTTAAACCTTGAGAAAATAATAACACCAGGCGCAGTTTCCCTCCTTTCGGAGGCCCGACGGGCACTTTACAAGGCTGCTAGGTGATGATACATGTCTAAACCTCTGGAAGGACATATATTTTCCATGGCATAGCTTCTGTGGTGAGGCGTTTGTGGACGAGCACGCCGGCCTATGGCTCTCCTCAAACAGGAGTCACTGATCATTTCCTCAGAGCCAGGCCATCTGGGGAGGGAGGGAAGGAAATGAATGACCAGTTTGTGTTTTTCTAGGAATGAGGGTGTTGGAGAAGACTGATACACATCCACACACTCCCCTGGAGGCCCCCCTGCGCCCCCTCTGCCTTTAGCCTGGGCCCTCTCTGTGATGGTGCAGGGATTGATTTGGGGCATAAACGGAACTCTCTTCTCCAATCCTCCAATTCATTCCCAGGTTTACTTTACTTTATTTCCTCTCATCCGTACTTTCGTATTCGTGCGTCCACATTCTCCACATCTGCTGATCACCTTTGCCCTCTTTTGATGGTGGAAAAACTTCCAAAATGAACCGGCCAAAGCAGGCGAAATACATTTAATCCCAATGAGTTGCAGTCAGTCAGTAGAATTATGGACACAAAAACCTGCGATCGTCAAACCGACCTTCTCAAGCAGCCATTTCTGCTCGCGTTATTAACAGAGCACATAACTGCCTTTACGTTTTTATCGCTCCTCTTTTTCTATAGCGTTTTAATTAAGCTCAGTTCACTTTCAACTCTGACGTGCTATTTGGATGCAGATCGTGCTTCCAGTTTGAAACACTTGCCAGGTACCGCATGCAGTAAAACATTTGGTAAGCAATACACCTTGAGCTATGAAACGCCCAATTTACTGTCATAAAAGTGCAAATATTTAACATACGCAATAAAACCTCACATAAAGTCGCATAACTTGCATACAATGGCGTTCCACTTCAAAGCATTTAACAACAAAGTGATTAGTTGCGGTAATGACTTCTGGCAATCCGTGCATAAATCCATGCCTGGTTTTGTAAATCATGGTTTCACCCAGATACCCCGCTCGTTTCCTGCATTTGATATTCCTTATGACAGCGATATGGCTGCAACTGCTATGTCAACTAATAATACAAGTGTGGAGATTTATTTTTCAATCCATTTCCTACAAGCTCTGGTTGTTTCTGCTGCGCTGCTATGTCTGCTGACGTCCGACAGGAGAGGAAAACAAACACTGCTGATGCTGAGGTGTCGGTGGGAGTCTGCTCTCCGCTCCAATTATAACAGCAAGCATTTAAAGCTCTCTTTTTTTTTTCTCATACGAGTGACAGTGAATGCACTCTAAAAGTACACGCACTTTATATTTAGAGGACAGAAGACTTCAAGCCAAAAGACTTTTGGTGAAATAAAGTTGGTGCCAGCATTGTTAATTTTACCATTTTATTGGCCACTCTAAATATGACCGCTGTGATTCGGAAAATGTTGAGTCACTCTTCATTTGAGCCATGTGTTCGTAGATGAATATATAATTATATACAGTACATCCCTCCCCTTCCTTTTTTTTTTTTCTTGTCTCATTGTGTCCAGACGATCTGCCTTGTCAAAAACTAAATGGGTCCTATTATGCACGTTTCCAATGTCTCATTTTCCATTAGCGGTGTACTTTGAAACGTTTTCAATGTGTGCAACGTCTGCCCCCTCCTCCCCGCCTTCCCCCACTGATCCAACATGTTGATCTCCCTTGCTGCAGCACTGCTGTGCATACTGAGAATAAAGGTCTGAAGAGCCTCGCTCTGCCCTGATTGGCCGGCTGCATCCGGTTTGAGCCCATTTGGGTAAAATCAATTAATGTTTGAATGACAGAAGTAGCAGATTATAATGACATATAATGAACAATTAATGCTATCATTTATTAATGATAGCACCAGCGTTGTCTTGCATGCAGCATTTTACTCCTCAGCCGAGGGTTTGTTGTTATTTGGCCTTCAGTGTACCAATGTTCACATTTAAAATGAACACTCCATACTTTAAAAGATGGAACTGATTTCAAACAGTTTCTGGTGGCGGTATCTCTCTCGTTTCAGTGATGTCATCGCGCCGTTTTCTCAGGGGTTCTGTCTTTCCTCAGTGTTTTAAAGAGAGCGAGTCTGGGTGGACCACACAATAGATGATCGACTTTGTTGGAGAACTGGACCTACTTAAACACACACATAGGATATTTGTCTTTGTCATATGCATATCATGAGGACCATATGTGTCTGTTTGGAGCACACCGAGCGCATCGCTCTGGTATCGTCCGTGCTGTACTCTCAGAGATGCTGGCTGTTGTAAATTACACTCGTCTGTTCTCAGCACTTTATTCGATGTTTTTGTCTCTGTTTCTTATTTGAATATTGATTTGAGTCAAAAACAGAAAAATTCGATTTAATCTTCTTACACTTTCTACCCGGATCCTATTTGCACATTTCAGTGATTTCATTGTCCATGTGTCTCTTTGACTCTTCCTGTCCCGTGGGCAGAGGAGGACTGATGTTAGTAATCTGACTGTTGGATCCAGTACTGCAGGCCCATATGGTTTCCCCCGGGATAGATCAGTATTATTAATCACGCTCTGTCACCTGTAAACAATGAACGTAAATTCTCTCTTGAAATATGAGATGGTGAAATGTCCCCACACTAAAAAACGTATAGGAACATATGTGGAGTAATAAGCAAGATGGAGTTGTTATGAACATCGTGAGGAAACTAGGACCTTAAACTTTTACTTTTGTCACTTGAACTGTGTTGGAAATAGCTTTTAGAATAGAACAGTCCAGGCCTCAACCGTGCATTTTGCCGTTTGGCGTAAATATGTTTGCATGGTATTATATTGCTTCAAATGCAGTTGTGAAACTAGAAAAGCCACCGCATGACGTCCCGCAGCTTTGACGAGGCTGAGGTACTTGATTGGCTGTGATGGAGTATTTACGTCTCGTGATTGGCCCTCAGTTTGGGGTTGCCAGGAGCCATTACATTTCCTCTTTTCCTGTGCTGGGCAGTGAATGGGGCCTGTGTGTGTGTTTGCGTGTGCATGTAGGGAATCCTCCTTACACTCACCTATAAATAAATAAATAGTTTTTTTCTGTTTTCCCCCTTCGTCTATATCTGATCAGTCCCAAAACCACACCGTGATCTACATGTTGATCCCCTGACTACTGTACGAAGGTTTGACGCAGGTCAACGTCCCCGACGTCATGCGTTTAGGTTGTGACAAGTAGCAGTCCCCTTTCCCAGCAGAGCTGCAGCGCACGCTAACTGAAGTGAGGTCATCACAGTAAAACAACACAGAAAGTTTCCTAAGGTCGTAAAGCTTGGCCACGGAGTGTACGGAGCACTGGGGGAACACGTCCTGGATAATTGACGGGATAATTTCCGTAGCGGCAGCTGAGGTCAGACGTGGGCCTGCTTCCCTCTCTGTCCGCAGCCCGAGCCCAGCGCCGCTCATGGACGCCCTCTGGCCACCCTCTCCGTCTATATCTGATAATGTATTCCTCCGGAGGTATCGACTGGTCTCAGAGAGCAAAACCTGTCAGCGTGTGTTTGAATGTGGAGGCAGCACTGACTTCATGTCCCCAGGAGACCCCAAACTGAATTGTTTTATTCAACAATACATAAACAGGGCCGTAGCACAAAGATACAGATACACACACAGATACACGGGAAAACCCCCATCTCGTCTGTTTCTGACAGTTTGCGGTGATAATGGTGATAATGTGCAAAGTGTCATTTTTGACTTTTGTCGTAGTAAATTCTATAATAGCAAATGGCTTCAACAGGTTGTGTATGGACACTTTGCACGTCGTTACATAGTAATACTAGTACCAGAGGGTCATCGGTGGTTGCTGTCATCCCTGCCGTTTCCTTTAAGGCTCAAGTGTTTCCCCATACTTTTCATTATCTTTTCTCTGCCATATTTTCACTTTATTCTCCATCGTTCGCTCTTAAATCAGGTCTCCATCTCTTTCTATCCCTGCGTGCAGTGAAATGTATAAATGTGAGTCTCTTTGTCGTTCGTGATCACCTTTTACGTCTTTTCGGCCCTCTTCCCCCAGCTGAGCGAATCCACAGCGTTGGCTTCTCCCTCTAGTCCCAGCCAGCACGGCGTGTTGGAGTCTCTCTCCGTGGGTGGGAGGCAGTTGCATGCGAGGCACACTCTGGGCCGCGTGCTGCGGGCTTTTCTCCCCTTTAAACTTGTAGATTTTCTCTTTGCTCCATCTTTCCTCTCTCCTCCTTTTTCTCTCCTTTTCTCAGTTCCTGCAGTGGGGGAAAAACTTACGGTGCGGTTTATTTGTTCTGGTTTGGTGTCGGTTCTCACATGTCCCTGGCAGGCTTTCGTACCTCCATGACAGTAGCCTGGATTGAAGGGATTATCATGATATAATGTGTATGTGTGTGTGTCGCCGTGTGCCTCTCAGGCTGATACCAGTGCGGCACCAAATGCTTATGGCTTAGAAAACTCATATTTGTGCGTTATATGCATGTACGTATAGAGTCCAGCATGCAGACACTCATCCTCCCCCTCCTGCTCGTCTCTCCCTCACCTCATTTGTGCGTCTGAATTGTTTATGTTCCTCTTCAGACAAATCTGTGCCAACCCTGTAAGGAGGAGCAGGGGGGCCTACAAACTCGACGACGATTTGAGGAAAATGAATGTGGAGTTTAAAGTGAGGGGAGGGCTTAGGAAAAGGAGAGGGTTAAACGAAAGGGAGAGTGGGAGCTGAGCTGTTTCCATCCGACTGTTTCCACTAATCCTAAATTGCAGCCACTGGAAGACGGTGACCTCCTCTGAACATATGTTCACCATTAATCCAGTCTTGGTAAGAGAAGGCCAGTTTTCACCAGGAGAGAAAGATGAGATGGCAGAGGAGCAGGCCCACAAGCCTCGTATTATTCACACCATATTTTTCTGTTTTTATATACGCGTCTATGAACCAGGGAACCAAATCTCTTTTAATACGCAGGCAGTCTCATTGGAATGTTAATTTATAATATTGCAGTCAATCTAATCGACACTCTCGAGGCGCTGAGTATTTTTCTGCAGGATGACATGTTGAGGATGGTAGATGCACCGGAGTTTTTCTAAGGACTAACCAAGATAAAAGACATTTAGCTGCTGAAAGAAACGAACTTGAGCATATTATTGGTAAACAGAGATGGTTGAGTCATTCTCTTTCCTTTCCAACCGCGACTGGAGGTTAGATGTTCCATTTCATGTCCACAAGTATGTTCTGTTGTTAATTAAAGGACCAACGAATAGTTGCCTGGGTCAGCAAAAGCTGCAACACGTACATTCACCGGGTAATGACCTTTCTGCTCCGCACGCGCCGTCCATTTTTCCCCGTGTTCCTCCTTTCTCCGACTTTCTGTCTATTCTTCTCTCTCTCTCGCTCTGTGTTCTGCCGTCATGAGCTGGTCTGTGAGTGAGAGAAAGTGCTGGGCCCAAGGCGTGATGACATCCAGCTCCTCCATGGTGATGTACGAGATGGATATACAGGGGGGAGGGGTGGAGGTAGGGGGGATGCGAGCTCTGTTCCAACGTTTGGAAGGCACATAAAACATATTACACAAGCACTGTAAAATAGCTAACATTAGTGTCCAAATTTAAAACATGTCCCAGGTCTCAGCTGTCATTCACAAGTGGATTTCTTGTCCCCCCCACTCCCTCCCCCCTCTCTTGTCTCTCCAAAGCTTTGGCAGACAGTGAGAATAGAACAACAGAGGAAAGGGGAAACTGGCAGCCTGTATGTTCCCAACATGCAGAATGTGTTAGACGGAGACATGTGCAAAGGTTTTGTAGAGCTGTTGGAGCATGGGCACCTTAAAAGGATCTGAAAATCTGATCTCAGCTGCAGCAGGACAACACAGATGAAAGATTTAGCAGAAATTAGGCAATACCAAACCATGACAGAGGCAAAGGGCCAACGTGATTTTCATAGCGTCCTATCTGATTCATTTATAAAAGGGACAAATATGACGAAAACAAAATTCACCTCGAGTTTGTTTGTCTGATTCTTCACGTGACACACACCAGATATGGGGCTCTCTCCTACGTGGTCCTAATTTGGATACGTGTGCAGATGTGTGATTTCTATTGCGTTTTTTTTTTTTTTTTTTACATCTGTGTCAATCAGTGTCAGTAATTGCCAGAAAATGGAGGAATATGCACCAGCAACAATGGAAGACAACAGCCAGAAGAAAGACAGCTCTGTTTACATTCCAAGTCCAACACTTAATTAGCATCTGGGCCAATGCCGCCATTCAATCCAAACTGGAAGGAATGGATCGTGATTGTACCGTATTTGAACCGATAGCTTGAGGACGAACACGGACACGAGGCTTTTGGCTGTGGCATTACAGAAATATGACGATTTTTGTTGTTACACGGTGTTTTGGAATGCAGGAAGGTTCAGGGCGGATGTCGGTCCGTAGTGATGACAGATATGGGTCACATGCAAGGATGAATGTGAACAGTCGGGACAAAAAGATTTAGTGTCTGAAGCAAATACCAGACTTGAGTATTTCTTGTAGTGTGAACATAGACGAATTGAATATCCTACGGGATGAATGAATCCATCCATCTATCTATAAGCTTTCTGGTAACAGAATATATGGAGGAAAATCATTTCTTTCCTTTGTTATGCTATTTATTCTATCATAATAGAATTCTGTTACATTTATTATTAGATGCAGTAATAGTTCCTGAGTGTTTTGGTGGGTTTGGGCCTGGCTGTGATGATTTGTGATTGTATATTCAGTGATATATTTAGGATGTACGTTCATGTAAAGCGACCAGCCGCATTAACGACGCATCATAGCGCGGAGAACACATTGGGTCTAAATATTCCCAGTCTAAACATTCAGCACCTAACGTGTGGTACTTTTTAATTGCTTTCCTGATCATCAAATCCCACATTCATCCATTCATTTCTACGAAGGGCAGCTGGCCTGCAGCTCCATGAAAGAGCTGCATAGACACTGAGTATCCACCAGTGCAGGGAGCTTCAAGTAGCAATCCAAATATACAGAGGTATTCTCAAACAACGCGAGTCTGCCAACTACAACACTGCTATTTATTTATGTATTTATCTGGATTTCCTGTATACTTGTCGAGATGTTGGGCGCTGCGGGCCACGCTATCTGAGGCCTATTTGACAAGGGTTGGCTTGCCCTGGCCAGGCGACGGCGTGTTGCATTAAGACTGGGTTATTTATCCTGGGGGCTCATAATGATGCTGCTGTCCCGGTCCCTGAGACGGCTCTGTTCTCCCAGCCACCTCATGCTCCCCCCGCTCAGTGCTGGACCTGGCAGGTTCCCACCAGTGCTCCAACCAGGAATGTTGCACCGGAGCTGGGTAGCATAGTCAGGGGTGGGGTTAGTTTGGGTATATGTGTGTATGCATGTGTGTGTGTGTGTGTGTGTGTGTGTGCGCGCACATTCTGTGAGTCTGCATAATCCCTATAGTATTATAGAGTTTTTGTGTCGAGTAATTTCTTACTTTTTGCATTTAAGGTTTCAGGCATCGCAGGAAGCTGGTTTGGTAATTAACAATTCAGTAAATCATCAAACTGTTTTTTTTGGGGTTTTTTTGAAGCTACATCACCTGAACCTGGATCAATTAGATTTATGATTACACACATGAAAAATGTAATGACAGACTAACTGCTACAACATCTGTATAAAAAGAAGATTCCATGAATTTCAATGTGTAAAAAACATTTGCTCGATCTTTTTTACTTGCACAACACTCAAGTTTTATCGTGATTTTATTTTTCAATCTGATCACTTGTGTGTGTCCTGTCATTGGTGTGAAAACGTTTGAGACTTTTCTATTTGTGTCTCTTTGTATGGATATTGCCTGCCAGTGAATCATGTGACGTTGGCTTTTTCAATTATTAAATATATTTATATACTCTGTAGTAAACAGCAACACATGGCCCTGAGTTATGGTTGATCTCAACAACCTATTTTTAATTGGGGTTTGTCCCACATCCCTCAAAAATGTCAAAATCTGACTCTGCACATGTGCAGAGCTCTTGTGGTGGTCTGCACCGCTATGAGTTATATTAATGTGTCATTCTCACACATCGTGTTATGTTAGTTGTTGTGATGTGAGAGTGAGTGTATTAGGGCCCCTCCCTGTTAGTTTATGAGTGAATGTGTATGTGTGTGTGTGTGTGTTTGTAATCAGAGAATTATAAGGAGGAAATGTGATTTTACTATAATGACTTACAGAGCATCGGGTCATCGTGTCGTCATGTTGATATGATGTATGTGTATTAATGAGTGTGTGCATGTGCCATTCTGCATGAAATGAAGTGAATTGAACCCCCCCCCACCCCCAGATGTGATGTGTTATATTACTCGCTGTGCTGTCATACTGAACGTGTTTGCTCGCTGACCTTACGGATCGCGTCAGCCAGCCTCATCAGCGGGGACCCACGCTGTGTCTCGTTGGTCCTCTGCCTCGCGTCGCCAAAAAATCACACTGATTGGCGTTGGCAGAAACACGGCTCATTTTGGCCCGCGCTGTAACGAAAATGTTTGACAGATGAGCAGATAGTGAAAAGTAAATTCATTCAATTTTTATTATAAATAATCTTTTTTTTCCCCTCAGTATTCTGATATTTGATTAACTAATACAAAATCTCCCAAGAAACCCAAAACCGCAACATTCTTTGAAGCAGGGAATTACACCGAATTTGTTAATTTCGCCCTGCAGTTCCCAGTTATTTCAATGTCTTTGCCAGGTGTATTTTACAACAACAAATCTACTTTTGGAGGAATCTCAACGTCGTTAGCTGCCTGACCTTCGGCGTGGCCAAAGTAGACAGCAGGATGGCATGCACAATGAGGCAGTGTGCTACCAAAGGCTGCCTCCACTTCCATTAGCACTTTAATCTGTGCCAGAGGTTACTTTCAGGTGTACAAGCAAGCTGAATATAAAATTCTAAATAAACATGTTGGCACAAATGTGATTCTGCCGTGGCCTGCATTAGCAAGGGAATGGGAAGTATGAGGAATGTAAACAGAGTTATTTTTCTTTTTGGAAAATGATGCCCAGTTTTGCCCACATGTGAGTTTATAAATGAAAGTCATAGCATCCTCCTCTCCCTCCCTTCCCTTCCCTGTCTCCTGCTCTCTATACTATACTATCTAACTCTGTGCTGCACACCTCAGTTATCTCCTTATTATTGCATTATTCATGAACTTCTCATACTGGAATGGAAATGCATTGGTCGGCATTTAAAGTGACGCTTTCTTAATAGGAACGTTGCAAAATGGCCATAATGAGCCTCTAGTGTAAAGCATCAATGCCTCAAAATACAACATTTTCTTTCACAGCCCATATTAACGGATTTTAGCTATGAGCAAAATTCAGGTAGCGATTCAGGGAGGATTTTGTTTTGTTCGGCATGGAAACAAGGAGTGGACCTGTAATAGCGTCATATCATTAAAGAAATGTTTTCCGAAGATAACAACATGATGAGGAAAAACATTCTGTTATCGTTAAAAGAAATGTTTGGCTTTTTGGAGATTAAGGAACATTTTTCTCAAGATAGCAAGAATATGTCTTCCTAGATGATGCACACATGATTACATTTAATGCAGCCAGGCACAAAGCTGTTTCAGTCTGCATCAACTGGACCGAAATGTGACGTCCTGATCAATATATTCCGTACACACTGTGATTGTGCACTGCCTGCGTGGGAAATATACATATTTATTTTTTAGCTCATACGATGATCTTGTCATGGGGAAAAAAAGATGTGAATGATTTTCATTGCATGTATCTCGGATTCCAACTCTTTTGAAACTGTTGGCCTAAAATGCATTCTTGCAATTGATGTCGGAGTCCTGGATCAAAAAAATTAGACAGAAAGAGAAAACACTCGCACATGTAAACACACACACACACACAACCCCCACCAGAGGAGAAATCTGAAATTGATCTTTTTTTCTCTCTCTCTCTTTAAGGCCTTTTGCAGGTCAAATTTTGTATAGTTTAACACTTTGAGTCGTAGCAGGAATCAAAGAAAGAAGGACAGAAAGGAAGAAAGGATGTTAGCCAACGCGGTGATCCTTTGTTTGTATAGACCAAATTCATTCAGATTTACTATTTTCCTCTCACTCTCAGCGCAATGATTTTTCCGCACAGCTCTGCGAGTGCTGAGACCAAACCTGGCCCCTACTCTTCCAGAGCTCAGTGCTCTTCACGTATGCGAACGCAGCGCTGAACAGTAGCTTGTTTGTGTTGCTGAATAATCCCTAATCAACAATCCAAACCAAAGCATAGTCTCTCATTATCCTAGGGAGCATGCCAGCTTGGCACACAGTGAACCCTGACTGTTTAAAACAGGAACCTACTGAAACAGCACACGAGAGGCCCTGACAGCAAGTTGTGTGTGTGTGTGTGTGTGTGTGTGTGTGTGTGTGTGTATGTGTGTGTATATTTGCATGAATTTGATACGCAAAACAATGTATGCCAGAAAGGATCATGATCATGCTGTCAAGGCTAGTAAAGTTCACATACAGAAAACAAACAGAAGAATACCCATAGACAGACTCACACACGCACACACCCACGTATGCTCTGCATGCATCATTTGAATATAATAGTGGGGTATTGTGGTGGAGATGAATAATGTACAGAGGGATTATGAAGTGACTGGAGATGTCTGGGTGATGGTTACTGTGAGGGATCCATCTTTCTTTCATTAGGCCGTATAGGAGCAGGGACTAATGGCCCAGAGACATAAATCACACACAGAGGGCCTATGTGGGCTTTACAGTAGGCACCACACATGGCATCGAGTAACACACGGCTGCAACAACTCCTCATTATGGGGGCTTTCCTCTCCAGGCTTTTCAGCACTCCGGGGAGGGAAATCCTCAGCTCGGCTAACCAAAGAAACCACCCCAAACACACTTCTTCGTTTCACTGTTATCACACACACACACGCAATTAACGCGGCTCACAGACCTCACTTCCTGCCACCCAGTGGGATGAGCTGTCCATTACCATGACAGACTTGACTTTTTTTCATATCAGGCTTGAGACAGACGCTGTCAAAGAGTGATTGATTAACCTTTTTAGAAGGCTATCGGGGATGTAACGGGCTGCCCGGTGGGCTCTGAAAGGAGCCGGATTAGCAGGACGGATGGTCTTTACCCTTTCAGTGCCATCCTCAGAACTGTCAGAGTGAAAGATGTCACACATTTAAAGCTGCATTAATGTAAATGTAAAGGTTTGGTTTGGTCTGCTCTGTCCTGTGGCAGCTGATGGGTATGAGACAGATGCAGGATGGATGGATGGATGGATAGATAGATAGATAGATAGATTTTATTAGCTTTCATTCATACCCAAAGAATCATCAATGGTCTTTGATTTGACTTGATGTCAGTCTATCTATTTATCTCTCTCTCTATATTTCTCTATCTCTTTCTCTATTGTTAAGGTGTTGTCATAGAAACATCTCCAATATTTGTGTGTGTATACTCCAAATGACTTTTAGTGTGCTTGACTTGCATACACACAACCAAGTATGAGATAATGTTTTTTTTGGAGGTTTAAGGCCACATATATAACAATGTAATATATATTAGATATAACAATGCGAATCAGCTTGTCCCGTTAAAGAGTCGTATCTCCGTGGTTTCCAGCCGAGTGAGACGGGGTGAGGGTCCAACAGAATAGGAGACCATGGAGACTAAGAGGCAGCATTTACTTACTTTAAATGGCTTATTTGATTAAGGCATTTTGACTTAGTGCTTCGTCTGACGCCAGACCTGGGACTTGTAATGGAGAATGAGTCAGAGCTGGAGAGAGAGAGAGAGAGAGAGAGAGAGAGAGAGAGCTGCAAAAGCACCCAGCATATAGTTCTGTTTTTTATTTTCTTGCGGGGTATAGGATGCAATTTGCTCGAGTTCATTTGGGAAGGGTGAGTCTGCGTGCATCTGCGTCGAGTTGGTACGTCTCAAAGCAAACACGGCCAAAGCAAAACCGTGGAGCGACCGTGCAGCTCTGCTTTTTATTTATCCATTACCCAGAGTCTCAATTCTCTCCCACAATTTTAACAAGTTAATTTCCATAAATAGGCTGCTGATTGCACAGAAAGCAGAGGAGTAATAAGGACTAATGAAGACGATCTGTCCTCCTTTTTTTTTTGTGCCTGATTGTGTGATTCAAGTAAAAGAGGAATTCAGCAAAACCTATGTTATTAAATAGTGACATCAGTGTGGTGAAGCCATAACTCACTGGTTTTGAAAACATTTAGCCCGATCTGTCTGTGTGTTTGTGTGTGTGTGTGCTTTTCTAGTGGTTATTAAAGTGAGACAAATAGCAGAGCCACGCTGTCCGTGCACAGAGGCTCTATAGCACAGAGTGTTTATTTTCACTATTTTCAATGGCTCCACAGTGGAAATTGTGCTGCACAAATACTCTAAAGCTTTAAATTTGCCACAATGTGCTGCTTCCAGTCTGTTGGCCTTTCAGCGCTCCAAGATCAAAACGTCCTCGCCTCAAGTTTGTGCCGTGCGCTAGGCGCAAAACACAACATTACAAAATTACCCTCATTTCTCACTTTGGCCATTTAAAAATAGTTGAGAGCGTTATTTTAATGCGAACTAATGTCGGTCGGTGCTGGAATCATTATGAGTCACTGCAATCATAAGTCCCAGGCATGGGTTCAATTCCCCAGATTGGAGCCTCTCTGCAGGCTTTGTAACAAGGCAAAACTATGAGGAAAAAGCAGGAATAATCGTAGCGTTTGTATCTGCGATACCATCAGATTGTCCTCAGATTCCCGATTTGGAGCGAAGAGGGGAAGAGAAGGTTAAGAAAAGGAAAAGGAGGTTTGGGATGTGGCCTGGACCACTGGCATGCCCGTCTGTGTCCCTCTGCCCAGAACATCCATGTTAGTTTGTTCATCTCTAAGTGAACAATCAGCGCCACTGCGACGTGATTTTGGGAATAGGTTGGAGATGGGAAAGCGAACGGGAAAAACAACTGAGGAGGGGGGGGATTTTTCCTTCAGCTCTGTTTTTCCCTCAGCACCACAGCTGATTGCTACCACATTGATGATGGTTTAGTGGGAGAGTAGTGTGTATGCATGGGCTCTGGAGCCTGCTGACCAGACTGGCCCCCTTCCCTGTGGCATCAAGGCCCTGGCACCCCGCACTGTCCCTGCTACCACAGCATCCCTGCTCATCTATCTCTCATCCCGTCTTTGGTCCAGATCCGTGTCTCCAAGGGAGGGTTGGAAAACTCCTCTGTAGTTGATTTTATTGATCTACAGTCATTTTTCTAAAATTTACTTACCAAGAAGAATGAAAAAAAATGTAATTACTCATCTTTTAAGACTCTCCTTTGTTAGATAATCCAAGTCAATTATTTTCTTTTTTACAACACCCCCATTTCCAATTTTATCCCCATTCTCACGCCCATCTCTCCAGTCTCTCTCTTTTCGTCTCTCTCTCTCTCACTGCTATCAGCCCTCAGTCATGTGTTTGACTTGTTTTCCAGCCAGTCAACTCTCCACGTCTGCGTTTTGTAAAAGCAATAACATTATACTCCTGTCTCCTGCAATTTGATCCACAGATTGGAAGCTGTAAAATTTGGCGCGTGAGTCCGCTTTTACGATGGAAATAATTTTTTAAGTGTGCCATAAACTAAACCAGATTCAGTATCACCCGCTTTGCCCCCAGTGTTTCTGTTCCTTCTCTGCACCTTTGGTACACTTTTTGTTTACCACTCGCTGTTCAGTGTCTAACGTTTTGAGCATTCGAGTCGCGTACAATCAACACATCTGCGTTTATTCTTCCATCCACTCAGTCAGTACCACTCTGTCTGCGCCCAAGGCCTCAGAATCTTTAGGCTGAAATCAGAATCTCTGACTAATAACTCATTGTTTTACCGAAGGAAGAAAAAAGAGACTGTTGCTTTATGATGAAACTCCCGCCACCCTGAGGTGTGGTACTTGTGTACAAATGTATACCACTCAGCTTTTTGACATTTATGAGAACGTTTACTGCAACAACAATCAGGGGTTGAGGTTGTTAGCACCCAATTAGCACCGTAAAAGCACTTGGACCTGCTCTTTTTCTTTTATGAAAGAGGGAGGGGATTTCATTGCCTTCCTTTAAATAAACTTTAGTATTCTGCTAGGATGTATAGATTGATGACTCATCAGTTCGTGGGGAGTGTGGGTGATGCTGGGCTACACACGTTGATGTATATTTACACAAATACGTATTTCTTGATGGAGTAAATGTTTCAGTAATAGAAATGGCATCTGCCAAAATTGGGGTAAGTCTGGTAAAACGGGTTTTCCTCTCGGAAATGAAAACACAGGCAAATGTTTATTGGCCACAGCTGAAGAACAAGATCGTGATTTTTGGCACGGGCGCCACGCGCTGCCAGTGACCGCTCTTCCCATCTTCGCTTCCACCTCGCTGCGGACATAGTTCACTTACACTGAAAACAATGGCGGCGATGAGTAGCGTGAATGAAATAGTGATGAAATCAGTGAGTATAATGTATACAGAAGAGGCTCGCCAAAACTTGATGCAACGCAGGCTGTTTGTTTGAAGAAGAGAATTTGAACTTTAATCGGAAGATCTGCCATAAATCCAGCCGGTGCTCCGCTGATATTTCTTTGACACAGCAGCTAAACGCAAAGCTTTTTCTACTCTATATTTTTATGTGGCTGTGATGCAAAGCTTTTTTTCTTTTTTTTTTTCCAAATGTTCCTGGGACTTCATCCAGCACATTCTGAGTGGAACAGTGTGGTGGATGTTCCATATTTCAGCAGAGGGTGGTGGGGCACGTTGGCTTTCAGCTGTTGCATTTCTTCCCCTAAATCCGAGAAATAGAGCAACACGTGGGATTTATCGTTGTTCCGGGGCGCGTATTGTGAGATATTATTTAAAATGAGCAACTCTGTTTAGTAGTTCTACTGGGACTGTGTGGGAAGGAAATGATGAAAGCATGTCCAGAGCTGGCTGCACATTGGACACTTCATTAAACGAACACGTCCAGTGGATGTCCTGAAATGGACTCCTCTAAGGAGGTATTTCCTGCAGGCCGACAGACTGCTCAGAGTGACTGATGTGCAGGCCTTTAAATGGCCCGACGGCTTCCTCACTCTACTGTATCTTAAGACTAGAAAAGCCTGAGATTGTCTTGCTGTTTTCCAGTAATTACATTCAGCGTGCCGGACATTGAACCACACCATACTTCACTGTAGAGACAGAAGCAGAGGTTTGTTCCCATGTCGATGCCTCTTACTCCTCTCTGGTACATTAAACGCATCACATTTCTTATTACGTTTTTCTTCTCTTTAAAATGACATTTCACATTCTTCATCATTTTCCTATTGTTTTGTCTGTCCGCCCTAAAATCCTTCTTGTTTAATGCGGAGATAAAAAATGATGGGACCACGTCTGAAGGCTTCCCTCCCAGGGTTGCTGCAGAAAGATGAGACTTTATCCCCACTTTTGTTCAAAGATATTTGGCTTCACCGATCAGTGTTTGCTCTTCATACGCGTGCTTTTTGTCTGTGTGTGTATGTCAAAAATCGAGGGTTCCGTGGAGACCTAATGCATTGTTCCAGCATCCATGTGTGCCTTTGTGCCACTGAGTGCAAACAGGGCGTGTGTAAGTGTGGCTGCATCTCCATCTTGGACCTCGGGGTAGCACGAATGAGGATGTGATTGATGACTTGTGTACTTCTTGCTTTGAAATTGGAGCAAAATGAAGGTTCGCATTGTATGACTTCATCAAGGCTGCTCGGCAGAGTGTGAGGTTAATCAGATGGTAGAGCGTTCCCTTTCAGCTCTGCCCACGCATGTTATCCCACAATGAGGACTTTATTTAAGCATGTCACCGAGCCCAGCCGCCCTCTATGGGAGTCAGCAGACAATCCGTGATCTAATGGTCTTTGTGGTGCATGGTAGACTTCATTGAAACTGCCTCACGGTGCTTGGATTGGAAGAGGACTTGACCAGGATCTCAGGATCAAAATGCTTCTGAGTTATTTAAAGGAATATTTTTCCTAAGTAACCATTAATAATTTAGTAAACCACATAGAAAGGGGTAAAAATTGGAATATACACACACACATATGTATATAGTTTGAATATAGTCAAGTATATTTTAATCGTTATATATATAGATTTGTTAAATAGTTTTTTGTTAATTTCATATTTCTGTATCTGCTCATGTATTTTCATATTCACATATATACTGTATATATCGGTATGTGAAAAGTGTACAGAGTGTACTTAGTCTGTGTGTATAGTTTGATAATTCAGATTTTGCTTATGTTTTTACTCTATTTGTAGATTTTGGTGTCCACATATAGTAACTCTCACTCCTTTTCATCTGAGCTGCTGTCTTGTCTTGTCTCGTCTCGTCTCGTCTCTTCTCGTCTTGTCTTATCTGAAAACACTCATCTGGAGTCTTAAAAAAAACCCTGAAATCCATAGCAGCAACACTTACTTTTTTAAGCATTCTCTTAATTACTCAGTATGTGTGGGGTGCATCCTGATATATTCGGTGTCCTTGGAAACTTTGGGTGTCTCACAAACACCTCAGAGTTGAAGAGATTGAACAAATGAATACAAATGTTGTCTGTCACTTGTGGGCATCTTTCTCTTAACAATATTAGTCTGCATTGCATGAAAATGCCCCAGTAAATGTGTGTATCAGTTTAAGTGGTGGCATATTGAGATCGTAGCGACCACCAACTCATTGTTTTCATTTTGTTCAAACTTAACCAACAGACTGACAGAACCATGACCACCTGAAAAACTGTAAAGAAGAAGACCAGCAATGAAACTTGACATCATTTTGCATTGAGAGTAGACAAGAAAAGTAAACCACAAAACACAAAAGCCCCCGTGTGTGTGTGTGCGCATGTGTGTGTAGGCTTTGTGTCAACAAGTGTGTCATGTTCACACAAGAAATTACTGCTTAAAACGCTTTAATTTGTTTTATTCTTGTCCTATTAACACCATTGTTATTGCTGTGACTCCTCCTATTTTAGAATATATCTTTAATTCGGAGTGTTTACACACAATCTTGGCATTTGATTGTCTTTTCCACACACACACAAAAAACAACAATTGAAATTCATGGCACGGTATCAATTTCAAAACCAAAATGTTGGTACCATGACAGGAGTACTTGGGCTGCATGTGGTATCGCTTTGCTGAAGTGTCTCTCCGTTCTGATCCTCACGATCCCGAATCCTGCTGTTTTTCTATCCTACCAGCCTGTCAATTCCAGATATTCCAACCAGTTTAGTTAAGCGGTTAGAATGAAAAACTGTGTGTTCTTCTGCACAGAAATGATGATGATGATGATCACTGCAGTCACAACGGATCAGCACCAGTCTGCACCGGTCACCAACACCTCATGGCTCTCACACACACCGCCTCTGTAATTTACATAGCAGTGATGGCCTTGATTGACACTTTACGATCACCCCACGTTTATCTTTTGCTGGTTTTTCCCATGTGGGAATTCTTTCCCTGCGTTATCCCAGTCGGGCTCACCGCTGGCAAATTCTGCATCAAATTACATGTAGGAGTTACCTGACGACTATATGGTGTGTGTACCTCGCCGTGTAGTCTTAATGTGTGTATTCATGTGAAAGTGGGGCCGTATGCGCTCATATAGTGTGTGCACGTATATATGCTCTCTCAGGTGTGTTATAATGTGGTAATGGTACTTTTACCTAATGAACCCATTCAAGTGTGTGTAGCACCGCCCACACACCTGCTCTCGACCTGCCAGGACAGGGTTGTAGGAACGCACATGAATCCTGTCAGGACCTTAGGGGTCCTCATTGTGTATTCAGGTCCTCTTAGGTAACTGCAGTGCTCCGTTTGATGGGTGTCTGTTGGCCGAGCGTCAAACAGCTTCTGTGTGAGCGCATACATATGTGGCATTTTTAATATTGTAGCCTCGTTTCATGTGTTTCTAGGCGTTTATTTGCATTTTTGTGGACGTGAGTGAATGTTCACACACGCCGCCCTGCCAGTGGAAAAAAGCCAGCGTCATATTTCTAGGCTGCAGATGAAAGTTGGAATGAAATAAGTCCTTATTTCATTCTTGAGTGTACATAGAGGTATCGTGCAAGTGCGGTTTTGAATGGTCTCTGTGTGTTACGAAATACTGCATGTTTGTGTGGGTCTGCATGTGTGTCTGTGTGTGTGTTGATGTGTGCCTTTGCATGCGAGAGGTAGCCACGGGGATGCAGATCAGTTTTATTGCAGGGTTTATCAATGGTTGCTGCTGTGTCCGAGCACTTTGCTTTCACAACTACATAGGCCATACAGTATGTGTGTGTGTGCCGTGTGTGTGCGTACTCTTACTTGTTGCATTTATGTGCTGCACGACAATGTGTTTAGCCAGAGAAACTGCTGGCTGAAAGCGAGAAATCGAGACCAGGGAATGAGGCGAGTGACAGAATTTGGGCTTAGAATTTGATCAAAAGCAGAGCAGTGAAGAGTCTAAGATAAGTCTGTCTGTGTGTGTGTGTGTGTGTGTGTGTGTGTGTGAGTGTGAGAGACTGCGAGCAGGGACTCGGACAGACCGCTGTGATCGTCAGTGTCTCCGGCGGGTGAGCCTGCTCCGTTTATCACCGACAGTATGTGCCTATAACTCTAAACAGGTTCCGTGTATTAATCCAGCCACAGCCGGCAGAAGAATGTGTGTGTCCAAGGGGTGTGAAAACATTCCTGTTATCACTGTGGAAAACTCTCCCAGCTGTCATCAAATGGGGGGAAATATTATGAGTCTGTCTGCCGGCAAATGTGTGTTACCCAGGGACAATTCTGCAATGTTTATTTTCTGAAACCGTAGAAGTCCAGCTTCCACATCACACACACCAGGATCCCTTAGCCGCAGGATCGCCCTCACTACTGTTTCCGCCTGTGGGTGAGTTCGCAGAAAGTAAGGAATATGTTTGTGTGTGTCAGAGAGAGAGAGCGAGCGAGAGAGAGGGAAGGGCGGAGAACAAAAGTGTGCATACATAGTGGAGGTTTCATTTTCACTGGGTTGTGTATGATGGGGAGGGGGTGTTGGGGTCGGGGACGTTCGGGATTAGCTG
>OMNV01009934.1:0-16604 GCA_900303265.1 Brotula barbata | reverse complement strand
GGGATTAGCTGGGGATCAGAAGATGATGAATATAATTACAACAACATGGAAAATGTTAAACCACAAAATTGACGAGATTGCTCTTGTTTGTTTAGTCTGAAGCCGCCGAGGAGTCGGTCGGTGTGTATCCTTCACATTCTGCCCTGCGTTCATGAAGGAGTCCTGAATGCGTCGGCTGTCAATATATTCACCGCACGTGCGTTTCCCCCATGCTGATGCCATTACTTTCCATTGTTTAATACAAAGCCGTGCTCAGTGTTAGTTTTCAGAAACTTGTTATGTTTGATATAACACGGTCAGTATCCACTCCCACAGCTGTTTACTAGTTTGATCAATATTTAAAAATCTTGATAAAACCATCCGGAGCCATGATGAAATGATGCCCAGTTTAGACGTTGATTTTGAGGTAATTTTTCATTTGCTCGTCGGCAGTAATGGAACTTTCCTTTGTTTTTGACACATCAAAGGGCAGAGGGAAAGTGTTGTGGATGTAGTAATTGTTAAATAATGAATTTTTGAGGAAAGTGACTGATAGCGGAAAATTGAATGCGAAAAACATGGCCTCTCTCGGTGTGTTGATATCGGGGGCTTTGCGGTAACGGATGGCGTCTGCACCAGCAAGAGCGCCGATTTCAGGCCTCGCCGAATCCGATCTCTCCGGTCCCATCAAAACAAAATGACACTGGCTGCTCCCCCGCGCACACATGGAAAGCATTGGGTCGCACCGCCGCGCTCAAACACAGCCACAGGATCGGAGAGAGGAGAAGGTAAACGGAGCTTCCAGATGGCTATCCATCCGAGGTGACTCGGGTTGCAGGAACTATTTTTCCAGAGCAGCATTTTCATCTTTCCTCTTTCCATAACGTTCCTCACTATCTGGAGACCTGTCACACGTTTCCATTAAACCGAAGAGTGGCTGCTGTTGGTCATTCGTCTTTTCTGAGCTCTACGCCCAGACAGAAATCTGACCTCACAGAACCTTTTCCCAACTTTCCCAGTTCCCCCTTTTTTACTAACTTCCTCAGCTTTTATTGTATGTGGAGGCCTGTGCCCCCTGCCTAAACAAAGACTCTGTTCCAGTGGTGTTGATGCCGTAGATCCTGAACCTTTATGAGCATGCTGAAAGGCCTCTGGGAGGGTACAGCTGGATGGTGGTCTGCGGCGGCTACTGGGCAGATGACAGTGGGCCCTCCTGTGGGAAGAGAGGAGTAATAATGTGCAGTGCAGACGACGAGGCCTTTGAAGGCAGAGGGCGTGACCCAGCTATGTAAGCCGGGGCAATGGGTGACAGATTCAATGAAAAGCCTCACTGTCGTCGGCAGAGGATCCCTAGCAGGGATTTAGATGAGCAAAACATGTGTGCTCCCTGCTCAGAGAGTGTGTGCTCTCATGTGGAGGCTGTCAGCTGGACTTTTTCTTTTTTTTTTTTTTTGTACAGTATTGTGTTATTTAGACTTTTCTCCATATGTTTAGTACGTCCTTGGTGTGTCCTCTCTCTCTTGTCACTTTTCTACCAATGATCAGACTTTTATTTGGAACTATCTGGAGCAGTGACCTACATGGCTTCAAGTGTGGCAAAGATTACGATAATCAAAGAGAGCCAAAAAGTAATTGCGATTATTCGTGATTGGGATTGGGAAGTGAGAATTTCACACTTTTTGGGGTGATCCGAATGATAAGAAATACTTCAACTAAGTAATGTATTGCGAGAGGAACAATTCTGGATGTTAAAAATGGTACAGGAAGTGCAGTTCCTATTGTATGTGCATGTATAACTGGACAGTGAGTCCAAAAACAGACTCAAGCCCCTTTTTCCTTCAGAGCAGCTTTCTCTGTCTCTCTCTCTCTCTCACTCATATGCGCTTGCTTGCTTTGTCACGCTCGCTATGCATGTGGCGCCTGTAATTTCCAATGTGTTCACTTGACATAAGCGTCAGAAACACACTCATCACGTCTACGTTACCTGGAGCCACGGAGCCGTCGTCGTCCTCTGTTTCGGAGAGGAAGAAAAGAAGACTTACTGCTGCCTAATGCGAAGCCTCAGGTATGGAAAATTAGACCCCCGCCTCCACCAAACCCCCTCTCAACACCACAACATGGAGGCCAAAGGTGTGATGATTTATTCTTTTGAACTGCTTCCTTGTTTTTACCTCTGTCCATCTCTCCTCTTCTTGACCACGGTTTAACGCGAGCTGAGTGACAAACACATTCTTCTGTCATAAGTCTCTCTGCCTCCTCAAAGCGTTCGCTGCCCATCCCCGTGTTTACAGCCAACTCATTAACTTGTAGCCTTTTCCCCTGGAGTGCACTTTGACAATGTGAAACCAGGTGTTCGCATACACTCTGACTGTGCATTTATGCTCGTATGAGAGGACAGAGGCCAGGTGACCAAGGTCTTCATAACCAATTGCAAAGACAAAAAAAAAAAAAAAGAGTTTGTGCTTCTGCAGCAAACACATCTTGGCCCACTTTTGCTACCAGAAACCTGGCAGTGCTTCACCTGACACAGATGAATTGCATTTGCCTCGATAGAATTGGCCGTGGACGATCTCTGCAGAGCCTGGAGATGAGCATCAGTCAGTTTGAATTTGTGAGTATGGTTTGATTTATTGAGGTTTTTAGTGGAGAATAGTTTTTCACCCAAACAGCTTCCAAATAGACACATGACGCTGCTCCTGCTCAGCCAACGCAACTCTGTAAAGTCCAGGGGGGATCGCCGCACTCTGCTCCTATTTCCACCCTGAAAAAGCCAATCCCGGGTCCGTTCTATGCCCCCAGATCTGATCTTGACTTTGTTTTCACCGAAACTTGCATTGCCCCGTCATATTTACTGACATTTATCGCCGGAGCCCCGCTCATGAATGATGTCGTGCAAAGCAACGCCTTCTCTTCCCCCCGTTTTCTCTGAATCCAGACAAATCACTGCGAATGCATCATCAGCGTCTGCTTGAGCAAAGAGATCCTACAGCGCACACCGCTGACACACTACACAGCACGGTTTTATCAAACATGACACGTAGTATTCACAACTTCAAATATAGCACACCGAGCCCTGCCAAAGACTTCTAAAACGGAATTGAAATATCTTTGCCCCGTAGATGACTACACCCAGAATGACATTTTTGGATAAAGCCGCCATTTCCTAGCATAGATTGTTGTTGACATGTGTGCAAGCTTACTTGCTCACCACATACTTTACTTTGGGTCACATGATCATTCCCGGCACTCTATAAGATGTCTCAACAGTGCACACCCTTCATCTCTCTCTCCTCCTGCTGGTATCTGAAAACTCCTACGTTCTCTTTAAACACTTAAATGCAGCACAAATGCCTATGTACTTTGTAAGCACGACTTTTATGTTTCCGAAGACATTTTTGCTTTAAAAAAAGCCGTGTTGCCATCCTTCTCTGGCTTGTAGAGGCCTAGCCCTAATGTCCAGCGTGTATTATCTCCGTCGCAGGTAAAGTTGCATTTTCACCAATTCCGATTGATAATTTCCTCCGTGTTTGCAACCAGGCCTCAACTTCTGTCAGTAATTTCACATTTAACCAATAACTGAAGACCGCATGGAGGAAACTGATTCGATTTGAGGAAATGGTCGAGATTTTACAACGAATCCCAAACACGTGCGGTGCCATATTAAACTGCCATATTAAAACACGCTCTCGGTAAGCTGTGCGCTTCGAGAACCACGCTCTGCACATATGTACAGTCACAGGACGGCGTGACCTCAGAGCTTTAAAAAGGTCCGATCCAATTCCCACAGCTCTCCGTGTTGTTGCGCTGCATGTCCTCGCATACGGAGACGCGATATTAGTTGCGGCGTGCTAATCGCTCGAACATTTTAAAAGCCGTCCTAGGAATAAATGTCCTTTTAGTCCTGATAGGCTCAGAGAGTCACAGCACTGTAATTCCTTCTTTAATCAAATAATTAAGCGGACAATGTGTGTGTCTGTCCTTTTGTCCTTGTTGGCTATTATTCCATATGTTAAGCATTAAGTATTCCCAGCTTGGTTGGAGAAGGCGGGAGGTAAACACTAGAGGCGCATCTACCTGTTTTTAACAACTCTTTCTACACGCTTTATGTGGAAATTATTTCTTTAATGCATGGTAATTGCCTTCAGCGTCGCCTGCCAAGCAAGTATGTGGGAATTCTCCTCAGGTTGTAAACCTATAGCTTGTTCCGTCTCTGTCTTTGGGTGATGTTTTGGAGTCACCCTATCCTATAGTTTTCTCCATTTTTGCCCGTGGCTGAATATCTTTTTTTTTTTTTTTTTTTTTTGGTGAGGGGTAGCAGCACGCACAGGCACAAACAAAAACCAATTAAATGCTGGGAGCCATTTGCTCGGATGCTCAAGCTAGGATTTTAAAAAATTTAGGTCAAAACGCTGCTACGTAAGAAAGTTAACAAGTTTTACAACATTTTATGAGGAAAACCCCTCAAACACACACACACACACACGGACCCACATGGAGCCCTGTGTAAATATTCATATTCCTTCCAGTGAATTATGATGTTGTTTACCTTTTCTCTTTTTATTAATTTCTGGCAATTAGCACCTTTTAATGTCAATGTGATATATATATAATTTTTTTTTATCACCTATGAGCAACAATCCAGGGCTCCCAGGGCTCTGGACAACGTTGGACCGTAACCACTTGGAAAAACGACAGTGTGCCACAAAAAACACCAAATATCAAATGGAAATTCAGACTTTCTTGTTTTCCTTTTCATCTGTCTCTCTTTCTTCTATTTCTCTTTTACTCCATTGCTTTTATGCTATGTCGTTTTTGAACATGTTTCTGGCAGCGGCCCGCTGTCTGACTGGAACAGATGTTGTGCTTGGATTGCAGGGGCATTGTTCTGCTGTGACTGTAACAGCGCGTGTGTGTGTGTGTGTGTGAGCACATTCGGCGCTCTGCGGTGAAAGTGAGTCTTCTTCCCTTTGGCTTTGCGTCCTTGTGATTAAAACTAAAGGACAGAGGTGGGTAACCGGCCCACCCTGCCCGTCTCCGTCTGCGAGGACCAAAGCCCTAGACTGCGGAGGATGCCATGTGTGGGTGTGTGTAAACACCTCCAGGCCAAAATCACAGTGTAGTGCATGGTCAGGCAGCAATGGTCAGCTGACTCTTTGATCATCGACTTATCTGGGATGCAGATGTTCTGTTTTCTGAAAATCCACTGTAACTCATCCCGTCTTTTCCCTTTCAACAGAAAGAATGAGATGTTTCCAATGTGAGCAGTCAACTTTTCTTAAAAAGTTTAATTCCTTGGGCCACGTAGTTTCCTGATTGTTTTACTGCACCGAGTGTCATGATCTACATTAGCATTTTGTAAGGTTTTACATATTTTTAGCGCTGCTGGTCTGCTCTTACATGCATCTTTAGGGCTAAATCATGCATGGCTACTTCATCAAGGCAGAATTCAACAATTTCAGTAATGGGAGTCATGTAAACACATTGTGTCGAGAAACTTCTGCGATGTTAAACAGTCTCCAACACTGTATAGATGCAAGCCCAATGTTAAAATAATTGTATATAATTTATCCTCTCTGTATTTCTGTCTTTCTCCTTTATTGTTGTGTGTACAATCCATGATTAGAGCTGACTTTGTATACTGGCACGTCACACAGACTACACAGTGTACAGTGTGTGGTTTATAGAGATCTGACTGCAGCCGCTGCACGGTAAACTCCGATAGCCCCGCCCCCTCCACCCCTCCATTCTCTGCTAGCTTCGGCTTTGATGTTATTGAGGAATCCCTGTCTTTTCGGCAGATGGAGTCACAACTGAGTTTTTAACGGCAGCTCTGCATGGAGGTGTGTGTGATAGGGTGAGGTTAAAGGGCACAGAGTTTATTTTGAGCGTAACATCTTTTCAGGTCCTTTGTGAGATTTATTAGCAGCAGATAAGGTTGATATCCATCTGCAGCCACGCTCACTTCATTCAGCCAGCCAGCGCTGATCCGCTGCCAAAGCATCCATAATGATGCATTCCTTAATGTCTCTGGCAGGGGAGAGTGGGGGAGAGAGAGAGAGAGGCGAGGGGGCGTGGCATGTTAGAGGAGGCGAGGGGGTCATAATATGAATCTTTTTAAAACCTGTTTCTTGGTTATGTTGTAAAAACAAGCTTTCTTGTATTTGTGTGCATGCTTCTATTTAAAGGTTGGATTTACTGTAGTGTGTGTGTGCGCCCACGCAACGGAGAACAAGCGGTGTGCAGAAACAAAACACACACACCCATTCTACAGTAGAAGAAAACAGCAATGCTGCCATTTATAGGCAAATTCTGTATCACTGCAAACACCTGTGTATAAGCAAACACACACACACACACACATCTTGAAGTAATTGGCCCATAACAGTGAAACCACTGGGCGATGGCCCGTGCTGCCGCCGGTGAACGTTAGCCAATCCGGCCAGCTCGCTGTGAGTGAGTGTGCTCTCTGCTGGACAGACGATGAAGATGATGAGGAGAGCAGGGAGCAGGTACAGCACAACGACCAGACTCGTCCACCCGCAGCTCTGTTCTCATCCCAACTGCAGCCTGCTCATTCTTAAATGTCAGTGTGACTTTTTCACACCCTTTATCTCACGGAGACAGGTCTGGAACCGGTCAAACAAAGGCTCCGTCAGGGCCTCCCTCTCCGCTCCAGTCTCGGGTTCGTCGGGGATTTGTAATGCTCTCTTTGATGACCCCCTTTTTGTGGTCCTACGGAGACCCAGTTGATATCAAACAGGAATAACGTTCCTCCTCATTAAGCCTCCCTATTCTCTCTCTCTCTCCCAGCGGTACCTTACACATCACACAACTTTTCCTCCGAAGTGGCGTTATCGCTTCAAAAAACACTGCTCGGTTCATTTCACGCGATCCTCCGTGCCAGAGAAACCATTCGGACTCTATCGTGTTCTTAATCCTCCTTGTCTCCTCTGCAAATTATATAAGTAACATAACCTAAGAATCACTGAATGCAACACACATTTTTGGTGGTTGGATTGTTGGCTCTTCGATAACTGGAGGCCTAGCAGGTTTTTTTTCTTTATTTCAAGCTCCGGCTTTCTACACTCTAGCGGGACCGTTGTAGATCAGCAAACCCTTGATGAAGTCACAGCTCCTTTTTATTCACCCAGAAAGTGGGTGTCACAAATTAGTATTCAGTATTTTATTGCTGTTGGATTTAATTGTCATGCCACCCCCACCCTTCCATTTCCAACCTCAATGACACTTAACCACATTACCTCTGTGTATTTAAATCCTGGTAGAGAGCTAAACAATGGTGGGAAAGTGGATTATCACTGATAGGGGTAAACCGCCATTTTTATCTGTCGGCTTTGATTCCACGCCATGACAAAGTTTCCAGCCACACAGACATTTTGACAACGCCAACGCGGTTAGAATGGAATGCATGGCCATATAATCTGAACATTGGATATTAGATTCACATAAAACAATACAAGTGGGAACCCTTGAGTTTTTTTTTCTAATGGACGTAGTTGGCTGTGGGACAGAGCACAGCTGGGAGGGCTCTAAACGTGGGCATTTAACAATACAGCCTGAGACGCTCGCTCCGCTCTTTCCGAAGGTTTTCATTAGACTTGTTTTGGAAAAATGTGGCAAATTGCGTTTGACAAATTTGCCGGGTCAAAATGTCTGTGTTTTTATGAAGTCCACTGGAAACTACCTCGCTCACTTAGCCATATGGAGTTTAGCGTCTATTATTATTGTTTAAGAAAGCCTCTTGGAAGCTTGAAAGGGGAAAAAACAGGGATTAAGGAAGGACAGCGTATCTCTCCAGTATACAAAGTAGCAAAATGATCGTTCTTATGTAAGAGTTGCTTTAAATGACTAATTTCTCATACTAAGATACTCTTTTTCAGGATATTTTTGCCCACTCTGACTGTTCTTTGCCCTCGTCTGTATTGTTTTGAGCGTGTGTGTGTGATTAGGATGTACTCTGAAAGTACTCTCCGATATAATAAAAGTGTAACTGTATTGTGATTATGGCTGTTTTTGGAAGGCCGTCTGGACTGAACACAGATTCTTTATTTCTGTATTCCGATTATGTTCCTCGTATTCCGTTGCCGCAAAACTTTGGCAATATTCCAGAGGATACCGCGACGCAAACAAACTCAAATTAACAAGCAGCTGCAGTCAAAATCATGAACCGTACAGTAGCAGCGAGACCCTGTCCCTGATTGGATGGAGTCTAATTTGGCCTCGCTCGGGTTCTCCATCAGATTTGGCTTCCTGGAAAAGTAGTTAAAGATTTGTGTGCAGAATATTATGGGCGTAAGGAAACTCTTTTGTGCTTGTAGTCTCTCTCTCTGTCGCTGTGTGTGTGTGAGTGTGTATTTCACTTACACAACAGGGGAGAAGATTTATAAGAGTTCACCGGTCCTGCTAATGACCATAATATAAAAATAATGATGTTAATCATGTGAGCTTCTACTCAAGACCACCGTTGATACCCCACCTCCCAGGATGGTTTACCTTGCAAAGAGAGTAATATCACCACAAGCACACTTTTAGTATTATAGTAGTGATAAAGTAGACAGTATATGGTAAGTAGTCTGTTTTTTTTTTAGTAGTTATATAACAGCCTGCTGCAGGAGAGTAAAAAGGGAGAAAATAAGGGTGTAAGAGAGAGAAATAGTGAGTGAGATTCAGTGTGTGTGTCGGTGTGCGGTTGTACATACGACTGATCCGAGCTTTATTTGGTTCTTACTTCATTGTGGTTACTTACTAAAGCATAAAAAAATATGTGCAGCAGGCGCAGAGGTAGCAGACACGCACAGATTCCAAAAATTCTCCTGCCTATATTTAACACGCACATATATACACGCACACACACTCAAACACACATCATCCTTTCTGTCACAAGAAAACAGTAATGCCACCAGTTGTGGGGAAAATCCTCTGTATCAGACCGATGATCCCTCAGTATCGCACACACGTCATTCATCATTCCAGCGTGTGATACCACGGACATTCTTCATAGGATACACGCTGGTTCATGGAGGGGGTATGTGGGGGGGAAAGGCTGCAGGGTGGGTTTGAAACAGACTGAAGATAAAGAAAGGGTTAGCCAAGCCATAGAAAAGGAGGCCTTTGTTAGTTTTGGCTGAAAGATCAGGCAATTACAGAGAATGCCCCCGTGTGTCAACTCCCGACAGTGCACTAACTCAGAGTGCTGCATTTAATCTCTGGGATTCATTTTGTAAGGATCCTTCAGACCTCGCTGTGTTGGGATCCTCATGGATCTGTTCATATGGTTTGCATCCTCAAAGTTCAGTATATATGAATACATTTCACACGCTCGTATACGGACTGATATTCTTTCGTCCCACCCAAAAGGATTCATCATGTGACACAGGCCATAACTTCTGGAGAGAGGATATACACTTGAGAGGGGAGGACTATTCTCTCAAACCTTCGGGGTTTGAGAATTGGACAGCCGGTAAATTTACTGTATGTGATTTATTAAAATTGTCAAGCCTGCGGAGCTCTGCTGCCGAACGACGAAGAAATGTTCGAACAAAGACGCGGAATTCCTCCGGCGACGAATGCATGTGCAGACTCCGAGGTGGACCGGAGTGCGGGAGGGGCGCAGAGGAATTCAGCGTTGCATAGATGGGGTGGAGGGGCTCCGCTCTGCAGACAGGTGGACAGGTAGCAACAGGGGCCTCATTGTCCACAGCTTAATCAGCCGGGCAGGTGTGCCGCTCGGCGCTCACCCCGCTCCGGCCGCACGGCGAGCTCTTTGACCCCCTCGCCTCCTCCTGGCACTCTCTCTCCCCGTACTGTCACTTTTATTCCATTGTGTTACTGTAGCTCAGCGTACCCACGGCGAGGGGAAGTATCATTAAGTTTGCTTTAATAATCCTGGCTTATAGCGTAATCACTGATGTTATTGGAAAGCTGCGTCGCGTGAATGTGAGATGTGCCAAAGTCTCATTAAGTCGTGGAAATGAATATCTTGCTGTTTAGCTGCATAATCATTTTCAATTATGCACACACGACTGTGAAGCGGAATGATTTAGATGCAAGTAATGCGAGACTCATAAATAAAGAATAATAAGAAACATGGAGTGGCGGTGAAAGGAAGCGCGGACACGGTGAGATATATTTGTAGATATATTGCAGTTTAAGCAGGCAATTCTAGCGAGCCAGGTCCAGCTTGATAAATCTGTCAGCGGTGCAGCCAGGCTGCACAGATCCAGGTTAGTGTGGGACTTAACTCTGTTGCTCCCCAGCTGGCCTGGACCTCATCCAGAACCTCATACTATATGCTGGAATGGTGCCAAGCCTCTGGTCTGCCCTTACGCGGCCCCAACACACACCCTTGCCACTACCAGTCGGATGTCCTCTTGGCTCTCCGCCTCCCAGCTATAGTGTGTGTGCCGCGTCAGTCTGTGCCGCTCACGGTGGAAAGTGTAACGGAACATGCCGTCACGTTCAACTTTGCATAAGGGAAATTCACTTACGTGCTCATTTCATAGAGTAATGTCTCACAGACACATTTGCATGAGCTGCAGTCATGTCTGCCTCCCCCTCCCCCCTCCTCCATAGTTTCTGTAAACCAAACTAAACTCATGTCAAAATGTAACTTTTCGGAACTCAGAGCTGACAAAAGGAAGACCTCTGGTGTTAGGAACGGCGTTATGCTCTGCAACCCGAAACAGGAAATGTGATATTTTTAATGCCTAATCAAATTTAACAGGGCCTCTTTGTGTTTTCCTAAAGAGGACCAGAACCTCAGAATAGTTCAGGCCCAGATAACACTTTTCCAGCCAGTACAAGTGTGTGTTTTTAGGTCCCTGGGCCTACACTTTGGGATTTGTTGGTCAGAAACTGGTCAGGCTCTTATTTAACCTGTGGTGAGGTTCTGGACATATTACTGTCCAAGTGGACACGAGGCCACTCTGCGGTCCAGCTTATTGTGTTCTGGTGGGTTGAAGACCTTTGTGCGCTCGCGGAGGAATTGATGACATGGGTTGCGGCGGTTGCTGCTGTGTGCATTCTTTTTATCTGCAGGCTGTGTTTCAGCATAGTTAATGCGCTGTGGTAATTTTCATTTTATTTTGTTCCTATCCTCAACCTTATCCAGTGGTGAGGTAATAGAGCTGCAATTTTCCTATCACAGCCCATCAGCTCAGCGCTGTGTGTAAGTAGATCTTACAGGCAGAGGGCTCATTTGCAGGCTAGAATGGCCTCTTGTATAGACTTTATTATCTGAGAGAAGACAGATCCTCAACAGGGTGTGAAACTGACAGGACCCAGACAACTCTCAACATGTTCACCTTGCCTCCATACCAGCCTCTCTCCTCCGTTTCCTCTGCGGCTCTCACGGTAAAGCTTTCACCGGCCTTGTTTTCCTGGTGACACGCAGATTAAAGATTACGTTTTGATTGAATCGCGCCCATCGGTCTTAGATCGTGTTTTCAAGCGCACCACGAGAGGTTTTCAAAGGAGAGGCATCTGATGGACGAAAGTTTACATTACCTTATCATATTATTAATTCTGCAGCTAATGATTGATAATTAAAATGGATAAAAAATAATCAAATAATCAGGTTTTTGTCACATTTTGTGATTCCATTGTTCCTCTACACATCTCGAGTCTTTACTTTATTGTTGATATTAATGACTTCCCCTTCCCTACAATGTGTTTTTACAAGAGCAACAATTAACAACAACCATTATTTGCAAGACGGATGTGGGTAATTATTAGGTCATTTTAAATAATTGCAAAATTAATCAAAATATTATATGCTTTTACCTAATGATTGATTTTTTTCAAGGACAATATGTTTAAAAATAGTCGATGCTTCAGGCATTTCTTTTAATTTTGCAGCAATTGGAGTAAACCGAGCCCACCGACAGCAGACGAACAGATGAACTCATCGCTGCAATCATGCAGCATCCTGTGCACTTATGATTAATGTGATTTATTTTTTGCGGTTAATCAATTAAATCACAATTAATGTAGTGGTTTAGATACATGGATATAAAAGGATTTCCTGTCTGCCTTTGCACACGTGTTCATTATGCTCCTCACCAAGAATCCCGCAGTGTAAACGCTACAAAAATCAATCTCCGACCCAACCCAAAACCTCTTTTCTAATCCGTACTTAATGGTAACACAGATAGCACTGACAGATGTGACAGTATTGCAAAATCTTACGGTCTAAGTGTATTATTTTCTAGGTGCTGCGCTGAGCCGTAACCCTTCTTGTCGGAAACGCCTAATCCTGCTGGTGACATCAGCTTTGTGAGATGTCAGAGCGAATCTCTCCGCTTTTCAAAGCCTTGGATATCGACCACGGCAACGCACGACCTTCCGTTGCCAGTCTCACGCATGACTCAAATGGTCCTTCGGTGCTGGCTAATTACAAACATGTCGTCGCTCACAATAAGATCGCCCGACCGGGCGTCTCCTGACTTGGAAGAGCCTGCGGTTGCGATGAGGACAAATTGCTTGTTTTCCTAAAGGATTTTCACATTAGCCCGCGTCAAACACAAACATAAGTAAGTGTGGCTAGAATAATACAAAGCCGGGCCTAAAACTCCAGGATGGCTAAACTGATTCGAGTCACAAGGTTTTCTAAAGCACACTCACATCCTCTCCGTCCATATAAATCAAATATATATGCTTCTCGTCGTTGTGTTTTGCTAAGAAACACTGAGTTACATCTGTTTATAGACATGCATCTCAGCATTAAGGCGGCGAATTGAGATGTCAGCATGGAAAGTAGTGTTTATTTAAACACTCTACTCTCTACACATTCCACAGATTTCTATAATGTTGTTTGAAAATCATTTGGAGCCAAAACAGCGCCTCAGTTTAGGGATCATTACAGCCTGTAAAACATCTTCTAAATGTCTTTTTCTATTTCCAAAAGCTTGAGAAGATTGCCAAAATGTGACAATCGAGCTCTCAGACGAACCCGACATGTTATTATGTAGTAGAGTTACAATTCTGTAACGCTAAGCTTAAAATGAATCACTTTATCGTAACTGGAGCTTATCGCCATCAGCTTTGTGTTTATAACAAGTCCACACACCCGCCACACGCTCTGCCAGCATCACCGGCTCGGCCCCCGTCGAGGGAAAACTTTTTAGTAGCTGGAAGATGTTTCGGTGGCATGCCCGAGATGAGCCGTGTGATGAAGATCCACAGAAAATAATGTCGTCTGCCAGCGCGTTTGGCTATTGTGCGGTGAGATCTGTTCATAAAAGAGCTGGAAGTGGAAAGAACACACCCACACACATCGTTATGGCAGCCATTCGCAGATCCTCATGTATGCACTGGTGTCAAGACGTTGCGTGGATTCATTTACATTAAGCGAACGCAAGGCGGACCCACATGACATAACACACCCACCGGAGAGATAAACGTTTTGAGAGATGCTTTGGAAGATGAAAAGAGCGGACGAATGAGAAGGGGAGTGACACGCGGCGTGATTTAACGGTGACTTTGCCTGCTTCAGGCGTAAAGCCCAAGAAGTGCATCAGTCAAGAATATACACACATAAATTATAAACAAAACAAAACTAATCTGGGGATATGATTTGTTGCCATGGTGAGGAATGATGTTGAAGAATGATGAATCCATGTCTGTACGAGCGGCTCACGTCACGTCTGTGCATATTTCAGTGAAAGCTGTTTCAGGTGTGAAGCTCAATTAATCACTTGGATAAATTAATGTTGATTATGAAAGTTCATATTCAGGTCTCGGTGTCATATGACTAAAAAATAGCTGCAATGTGTTCAATATTTCTGCCGTGATTTATACAGAGACTTGCGCTAGGTTTACACCAGAAGCTGCAGGACAGGACTGCAACTCCTCGGATGATGTAATCGACGATCTGATTTATATGGCTGCACGGTGATGTCATTTTATAGGAAGGAGGCTGCGTCGGGATGAAGAACAAAGTATAGAATTGCCATTTTTCAAGCACAGAGAGAAGCAATGGAGATTAATTGTAGTTTTAGTTTGTGATGTTTTACGTTTTTAGCCGAGGTGCAGTAAACCGTCTGCTTTGTAAGCTGTCGGGATTCAAACACGTGGAGCGCAATGAGCAGCAAGCGTAGAGCGGAGTGTCGATTAATAGACTCGCTTGTCATTCGTGTCTTCAACATATATTTTATACGGACTGCTACTGATTTAAAGTTTGCTTTCCCCGCAAGCAAAGTGCGTTAGTGAAGGGGAGAACTAATGGGGCCGACGAAAGAATAATTGAACGGGTGAGTGACAATGGGTAAGGAAAAGATGGAGCTGGTGAGTGAGAAAAACAAAGATTGAGGTCGGGGAAAGTCGGTGAATGTCAGCACATCTAAATCAGATGTGCAGCTCTCAGCCGTGACCTTGGCACAGTGGGATTCGCAGTTCTGAAAACAATAAGTGTGTAATGAAGAAAAGAGAGATGGGCTGTCATGAAACTACCTCCAGTATGACACCGGGATTTAGAATGTTATTATATATAAAGAAGATACTTTTTACAACGTATGCTATGGTGATGTTTGTCACATATGTTTGATTTAAAGCTATTTTTGATGTAAAACCAGCAAGTTTTACTTTTTTTCTTCCTTTGAACCGTTGTTTCTATTTGAGTAGGATGTGTTGGTGCTCCTTTTAGCCTGTGTACTGGTGTGTGTGTGTGTTTCTGATGATAGACAGACATTCATTGTTATTGCAATGGTTGAGCCGCAGAAGTTTTTTCTTTCCCCAGAAAAACTGATTTTTAAGGTTTTTGTGAGAGTCCAGATGACCGTTTCTGCGTAAAGGCTCGGCCACAACTTGTTATCATACTAAGCTCCACCGCATTTTTATAGAGCTTTAAAGTCACAATGAAATTAAAAATGGCTTTGTAACAGTGTTAGGATTGGTGCTACACAAGCAAGAGTTCATTAAACGTATTACATTGTTACAGAGTGTGGGAAGCTGTACAAACTGCACACATTTACATATGATTGGACCGTTAGAGGCAAAGATAAAAACACAGCATTTCCATAATGATCATAACTGAAAACAGGCCTATTTGTCTTTTTATATTTTCAATAATAGACCTCTTCTTTTGTTTGCGCTTGTATCGCCAATTGTTTTCTCCCAGAAAATGAAGAGCAGTGTGTAGGAGCGTCTTCCCTTTTTTCCGTCACACTGATTTCTCATTGCTTTGCACTCGCCTTGCATTACGCCCTACCTCATCCTCCAGTTTTCACAGGAAATACTTTATGTCTGAAGCAAGATGCCCGTAAAAATGCTGTTAGTCTTCCTTATACTGAACATCTGGATGATATGTGGAAATATTGAATCAGCTTAGATTTACACCTGGAATTAATATGTACATCCGCTAGTCGCATTAGGGCCACATTAAGATATAATTACATTTCCTTATGCAAATTACCCACAAATCCACCACATCTTCCATGCATGCCACAGAGAACAACAGAAGAGCCTGTTGTCATGCAGGTGCTGTCATCTGTTTTGTTTCTCGGTAAGTTATTTTATTTTCATTAAAAACACAGCTTCACTGTTATTGTGACATTGTGGTGACATTCAATCTCTTTCCAGCGCTGAAAGGCAGACGGTTGGTTTTTACACCTGGATGTTAATGTGGAAGACGCGCAACTCCAATCACATCAGCCTGGGAGGGGCAGTAATAATGGAGAGTGAATAAACACACGCTTTTCCTATTGATAACATACGTCATAGGATGGCCCTGAACTCATCATCGGGGATGTAACCTGGGGTCGTCGTCTTTTCTCTCTTTGGAATCAAAACTCCAAATTGTCATCTGTCATTAGTTCTGAGGAAGGGAACAAAGAGTCCGTTTTACTTCAAAATAAATGGACCATTCAATTATAGCATTTTGATAAATATTCCGATTTGTACGTTTTGGCTGCGCTGCCCGCTCTGTGTTTATTGTCAGTCATGGTGCTTTCATATGCGGTCTTCCACATTTCCAACACACCATCCTTGCTCTATTTTAATCCTCTTTGCTGCTCTGAAAGCTTTAAAACCCTCTGCTGGTTTTTCACACCTATGGAGCCGAACCTATACGGCCGAAAACTCACAGCTCGTGGCTTATATTTAACCTCCGCGTCGAAGCCCTTGGAGACGCATATTACGTGGTCTGTGCAGAGGTCAGGTTTCGGCCTTTATTGCCCAGGCAAAGAAAACACAGCGAAGAATTTTCAGGCCTCAGTGATTGTGGGCTCTTACGGTGGTACGAAGACAAAACAGGAAGGCTCCTGACGGCTTTTTATTAGCAGGAATCACAAATAGAGCCAGAGACGTTCTCCTATAAAACACACAGTGCTGCTGGATCCTGTGCTCAACACGGTCAGTGTGTTGTCATCGTTAATCTAACGCACTGTTCCTGAACCCGTCCTATGAACGGGGGCCCGTGCTACTGTTCAAGTCAAACGGCATTAAAGGCGAGACGCTGATGGCAGCAGTTATGTAGGATTTACGGGACTTGTGTGTGTGATATTTAATGAGAAAAACATTTTTCACCATCGTATTGACGTTTCCTGTCTGGAGTTGTTTGGCTGTGGAAGTCTTTGAGGTGGGTGCCATCCTCCTGACAGGCCTTCCTTCCC
>OMNV01009933.1:48062-61416 GCA_900303265.1 Brotula barbata | reverse complement strand
ATGCCACCCTCCTACTTTGTGGATATGTGTGTGTGTTTGGGTGTGTAGATAGTAAGATTATGTGACTCATGTTGATGTCTGCCTGAAAAAACAGATCAAAAGCAACACTTTCAGGCCAGGTCATGACCTATGGGTAGATAGATAGATAGATAGATAGATAGATAGATAGATAGATAGATAGATAGATAGATAGATAGATAGATAGATAGATAGATAGATAGATAGATGGATGGATGGATACTTTGAAAGAAGCATGGAATATATAGAACAATATAACATAATGAAACACAAAATAATACAAAAAAAAATATAGCCAACCGATATAACAATCATTTCTATCTTCGTCAGCCACAAGTCTGGGAACTCTTGAGAAGAACAAAAACCAAATTTTTTCTCATGAAGGATGGAGCCAATGTTGGTCTATTTTGTCCTCATATTTTATCACTTTTAGCCTGTGAATCAACTTGCCATGAAAATGTGCAACAAATCTCCAGCTGACATCAAAGCTGGTATCAAAGTATTCTGATATATGCAACATTTCAAAGTCACGTTATACTCAAGAAGAAGAAAGACCGACAGTTAAGAGTTTATTTATTTAACTGCAGTTACGGCAACGTAATGATTGAAAATATACATATAAATAATACAACATAAAAATAATAAAAAATAATTCAACTTAAAAAATATATAACCTCAATCTTGTGCTGGAATATAATTTGTTTTCATCTCTTTCCAAAGACCCTCCTCTGAAGTATTTACTCCTTTCTGTTGCACAAGATCAGAGAGCAACACAGGAAACAGGACACACAGCACGCCAACAGAGCTGTAAGTGGCTTTAGACCATCGCCGTGCCCTGCAGCATCACAGACGTTATGTAAGGAATCATATCGCCAGCACAGGCTCTTAGAAATGTCCTGTCTTTGTTGTTGACACTGATGCAAGAAGAGGTCAACTCGGCCAATTAATGAGCCATGCAAATCGTAGTTGGATAGATTTTTCATACTGCGAGTCACGAAGATCAGTAGATCTAGAAGGTCATTATAAAAAAAAACTTGATAAATGGGGAACAATTATCAAACTTTAAAACGATGTATAATGTTAATTCTGTTGTTCTGTCTGCCATTCATCACTGAAATCCATCCATAACATTTTGCATTATTCTGCAAACAAGCAGATAATAGAGTCTTAAGATTTTATCTGGGACAGACACACACGCACACAGTAATCCATAGTTAATTCCCTGCATTACCTGTGGATGAAAGTCTCCATTTCTAAGTTAATACACCAACATTTTAATCTTATGAAACCCACTCCTAGTTCATATCACTCCAAAAACTGAATTTAAATATAAAATATGATTTTCCCTTTACAGTTGAAGAAAGTCAAGACGTCATGATTAATTTGAAATATAAGACAGGCAAAAGACAATGATGTGCCAAAGACAGTATATAAAACAGATAGAAAGCTGATGGAGGACACTTAGGGACAGCTCGCTCTATTCACATCTACTTGTCAGAGGGGACTGAATGAAAGCTACAACTCAAGAGTCATTTGTTATTGGATGGTAATGTTCTTTCTGAGGTCCAATTCAATTTTACCCTCTGATGTCAGTTAATCACTTTAGCGTCCCCTTTGAGGCAGACAGCTTTCCCCCGCAATTAAGAGGCTGCTTGAAAATGTCTGAGTGACCTCAGTTTTTAAAAGCTTCTCCCCTAATCTATGAATCCATACACTGTCACTGAGACAATAAAACAGATTCATGGAAACATCACACACACAGTCAGAAAAAAAAAATTCTGCTTGAATTATTCAAGATTAATCAATGCAGAGATCAAAAATCAAGCATTAAGAGTCACGTCACCATACCTCTCTGTCTTTATCATCAATTAAAGGCTTTAGGATTAGGGAGGAGCACTTAAACTGAACTGTACACGTACAAATGAACTCAGCCCAGCTGAGCCAATAAAGACACGATCCCTAGGGGGGTTAAACGCATTTGACAGGGTGGGGGTGTTGTCTTGGAGAAGGATCAGAGCTATTGTCAGGTGTGTAAAAAGCACTCCGTTTTTATTTTGTTAGTAATGACAGCACCACACACACACACACAGTGTACTTGACTGCATGAGGATCTAAAGTAAATCTTTACTGCAAAATGCAAGATGTGCCTCACCATGAATGATCTTGGATGTAGGCAATAATGTGACCGGGAGATCTACAACATACATTTGGGGATTTCTTTTTCTCACTTTTACTATATGTGCAGCAAAGTCATAATAAAATAGAAGACAGTTAAATTACCTTCATTTTTCTTTTAACACATTATAAACTTTATCATTTGTACGAATGCAACATGGCTGTCATGGGACTTAGAAACTACAAACTGGGAAAAGTCAGTATATAAAATATATAGATACTATAATTAATAAGTGGCATCTGGGTCCAAGTTACATCTAAAGTAGATGAGAACATTTTGAGCAATCCAGTTAACAAACACATAAAATAAACCATCTAACTAAGTGAGTAAGAGGCAAAAGTATAATCTCCTTAGAGGAAGCAGTGATTCATATGAAAATAAACGGGAATAATCTTAAATTATTGTCAACAGCAGTCCAATGACAAAGTGTTGATTGTTTAAATATGTCTGAATATTTGAAGAGGCCTCTTATCCTTCCATAAAAAGCTGGTTTTATAGGGGCTGCATCACTGTTTGAAACCACAAATATGCTTTCCAATATTCCTCCAGCTCCGTCTGCAGTTTCACTCTGATATGACTGCAGTGTTTACGTGCAATCCTCCCAAATATCTCTGCTATCTATTGCTCTGAGTTGCTCTATTTAAAAAAATCTAGCTTTGTCTGTGTCATAACATGGTCAGGGAGATTAAGTCATCTCAGTGTTCTCCGTTTAAGCTTGTGTTTGCTCTTCCATGCTTGAGCACATTTTTTGCATTTTAAGCATTAGCCTGCATGAATGCACTCCTCTATATTGAATAATTCACCCCAGATTACATAACCTATAATGCAAACAGCTCTCAAAACATTCTCAGATTATGCCGGACTTTTCTCTCACAGGCACGTAGCTATTTTGGAAAACTAGTAGACCATTGCATAGATTATTTGCATATTGCAGCTGTTTCCTAAATTAAATCAATATGAAGAAATAAATGGTCTAATTTATTTTGTTGCAAATTCAAATATATCAGGCAGGCTGTTATTGTTTAAAGTTTAAAGTTCTGCATAATATAGATTGATCATTTGACATTGATGTTATTCAGTGTTAAACATGAACAAACAGTTTTGCATTAAGAAGTAAACAAACATTACCTACATGTATTTAGTTTAAGATTGTTGCTAAGGATGGGTGGTCATCCAAACTGGTGATCCAGATATATTAAGTTCTCAAAGCACATAAATCCAATTCCAACATCCAATTCCAAGACTCCCAAAGTGACAAACTAGTCATAGATCAAATCCAGCATGGTCACTGAAGATCGGGCGGCAGCTTGGTGACTCCAGCCTTCATGACACTCTGACAGACAGCAATGTGAGCAGCCACAGACCCAGCAGACTGCCAGCAAGCAAGCTGACTTCATTTGAGCAGTTGCTAGGTGATTACTCACCCCTCAACTCTCTCTCCCTCTCTCTCTCTCTCCCTCTCTCTCTCGCTCTCTCTCTCTCTCTCTCTCGCTCTCTAGAGTACCAACTTCCAGTAATGTTAAACTGTAAAAAAGTATGACAGTAGTGTGATTGATAACACTCAAAGTGGGGGACTATTAATAATAGAGGCCCAGATGCTGTAAAACATGGATCCCATTTACACCAACTTACAAATCATCTACGGGACATTTTAGTGTCCTTAAACCTGGAAATGTATCTTTTGCGCATCCAATCCATCTCTAAAATGAACACACAGAGCAAATCCAGTGCCATTTTCCTGTCTTGGAACTCTTTTTTCTCAAAGATACAGACCAGATTTTCTCTTATCTTTGACCTTGTGACTTATCAAAGCAGCGAGACAATCGGATCGAACTGGGATCTGATGACTCCAACTGGATTGTGATTGCAGTGAGGATGGTGGAGACTATAAAATCATTCTTTTTATTGTTCTTCTTCTCATTATTATTAGTATTATTATTGTTATTTAAAGGGGATATTAAAGGGGTAGAGGCTTGGGACACTCTGTTTTAAGCAATATTGGTAATTTTGCATCAGCTGTAAACTCTGCATCATGACTATCTCAATCTAGTTTATGTGATCATATGTAAGTGACCTTTTGCCTTCAGAATGAGAGGCAGAGTGGGTAGATATGTAGCTATACACACATGTTGGACACGTACGAGTGGGACCAGAACACCTTGTGCCTTGGCCTTGTCTCAGTTTGGATTTAGTATTTGTTATTATTGATTTGTTTTGGCCAATACTTGCCAAGTCAGTAAGTTTTAAGGCTCAAAGAATCACTTGTATCAAAAACATACTCTATTTATCTCACTGCCCAACTGTTAGGGGCAGATCCATGTTTGCACATTGACAAAATGTGGTAGAAATATTTATTTATTGAATATTTTCTCAAGGACGAAACCTTTGGGAAAAAATAGTAAATATTGTATCCACTGAATCAGGAGGGGGATCTGTTATAATCACATGTATTTAATCAAAATGTAGCAAATCTATAGAATTACAATGAGGACTGTTGACCTTCTTTTCTCCCTTGTCATAACTTAAAATAATAATAACAAAGATTTTGGTATTTGTTTGACATTTGTTGTTCACTTAATGAGCTCCTGCAACTTGTGATTAATTCTCACAATAGATCTTAAACAAAGCACAATGGCAAATGTCACAACTGCACACACACACTATAAGAAGAATGTAAAACTTATTAATAGATAATACTGTGCAAAGACGGGCTGCAGTTCTCTTGTTTTGTTTACAGGGTGGAACTCTGATCCCGAGTATTGAGTCTGTGAGCAGAGATAAGAGAATGAAATGTTAAGGTACAACCTTTGATACAAAGCCTTCATGTGAGGCTTCATCTTTGTTCTGACCCCTCCACCCAACCCCAGAGAGCACACTGTGTCTCTGCCACTTCCTGTTCATCAGCCCTCTCCGCTGACTGCCCACCAGGCTGCCTCCGCGGACCGACGATACAGTGACAAACATCTCCCCACCCACTCTGTGAGCGTGGCAGCCAGCAGATATACCTCAAGCACAAACATACAGGCAGAACACATCAAACTTTACGCTTCATTACACGGCGCGGCTGAGAGCATGGACGGCACACGTGTTAACAAACGCTCCCGTCGTGTGTCGTTCGTGACATCCAGGTGAGATGCCGTCTCGTGGGCCTAAAAACACAAATCACGGTGGTGTTGTTTTAATCGTGCTGGCCATCGGAAGCGGGGAACAAAGTAAAGAGATGATCGAGCCCCCCGAGCTCTGGCGTGTGTGTGTCTGTATGTGCTGAGTACGACTCAGCCTGCTCTGTTAAGCAAACAACCATAAAGCCTCCACTTACCAAGAGTAAAAGTCAGCATTTGTCATGTGCCAAGTAGTGTGGTGGCGTGGTGATTTTAGTGGTCAGCAGAATAATTACATAAATATTAATACGTCATATACTAGTGGTACCCATAGACTAGAAATATATCAGCAACTCTGTCAGTTCTACATCACGCACAGCAACAGAAACAAATGACAAATGCATAGCTGCCCGTTGCAAACAGTCACTGAAGCTCATACACACGCTTTCTATTTCACTGAACGTGGTTCAGAATGATTTTACGTGAAAAGCAAACACTAGTACACGAGTAAAGATGTATCTTAAATAATGAACATGACAGCTATGAATAAAAAATAATGCCCATTTCTTGATTCGGGCTCTGCGCTCACTCTGGCAGTAAGAGCACTCCCCCCGAGGCGTTCTGAAGCGAGAGAGATATGTGGGAGGAGGAGGAGGAAGAGGAGGAGGTGGTGTGTCTGTATGTGTGTGTGTGTGTACGTGTGTTTGTGTCCAGAAGCAGTGAAGAAGGGTCCTTTCTCTCCCATGCCATCTCTCCCACACATCAACTGGCATCAATCAATACAAGGATGTACGATATCACTCAAAAACTATGTAAAATATTTTCTTTTCGGCAGAGGAAGGAATATTATTACTCGGTATTGACATTAATAAAGCCTGTCTCAAGTGAGTCTACTTCATTTGAATCATGAGCCCACGCAGGGAACTCCGAGGCAGTTTGCTGCCATTTGGGGGGGAGGGGGCCTGATTTGTGATGCATTGCACTGCAGAGTGATTCTAACTGCAGTGTTACTCTAACTACACTGGAAGTGGCTCACAAAGTTTGAAGGCCGATGCCACCAGTAACAGGATACAACACAGGAATCTTTCTTCACTGCCGCAGAAACTAACAGGCAACACCGCAAGAGCGAAAATGTTGGGAGTCTGACAAATCGTCCAAATTGGGATCCTTGTGTAATCCTAATATGTCAGCAGGCTCCCAATGTGAATTTTGACTGAATAATCCTTTGGTCACAGGATGACTGACTTGTGTAACACAGCCTGCTCAGCACATCTGACAACAATAGCTCAACAGATTGATGCTAATGCTGTAGAGGTCTGTCATGGCCGCAGCCGTACGGTGCAGCTGGAAACGGATACAGGATGCAACATCAAAACTCCTCTGACTGTAAAAGAGTGAACCCCTAATTGGAGAATCTGTAAGTCAGCCATTAACATGAGATGGGGTGGGAGGAACGAGGCATCAATCACGGTCATCATAAAACAGAATACAGTTGCAAACATGACAGATTTTTTTCAGAAACAGCCCACTTACATTTGCTGCAGTTAAGTATGCTGTGCAAAAATAATTTACTTTTCATCAACCACAGCCTATGTGGTGCATCATTATAATATCAAAACATTCTAAATGCACAAAGTAGAATCTGGGAGCCCGAATCAGACACTGTATTGTTTTACAAAATCTGAGACAAACCTTTATGAAGACGACGGCCTAGGTCAGAGGTGTAATCTGCATCCTAGCATTTGCACATGTTCCTCATCAGCACAGCATCCAGACAGGCTAAAGTATCCACTCCCAGTGTGGGACAGTGCAGTGACACAGACACACAGCAGCCCATAATTTAAGAGCTCTTGTGCCCTTCGGTCCCAGAGGAAATGAGCTGTCTCACTCAGGAAAACGACCCAGTGCAGTGGGGCAAGCAGAGGGGGGAGCTGAGAGAGGAGAGGGGCCTCTTTACAGCGTGACACCTACAAGTCAACATGCTGTCCTTCCTGCATGGGGAGGTGGACAGCTGGGCACTGTGGTGTGTGTGTGTGAGGATATTATTATTGTAAGGACACAACTGTCTCCGTGGCCAATTAATGATTTCTACTTTGCTTTGACTGTAAAAAAAAAAAACTGTCTCTAGTATCTTGTTGGGTTAAATATGTCAAATATGACCTTTTTTTACAATATGTACAGTATATGTATATTTGTACAGATACAGTGATTCGTCCTGTGATGTGTGACGCTATTATGATGGTGAGTCTCTCGTCCATGTGTGTTTCTTATGTATACATACACACAAAAGAAATGAGTCTGATTCTTTACAGACCTGTACTGCCATCTAGTGGTCAAATGGTATTAATCTGCAACAAACCACTAATCCAATATCAAGTAGGAGTTTACAAATAGAACCTGGTGCCAAAAGTTACAATAAAACTACCAAATAATAAAAGTGATATATTCTTGTATTAGTCTACTCTACATTTACTGATTGACTTTAGACATTGAACAACAACATATACTCCACTAAGTTCCTCATAGGCATAACTGATTAATTGAGTACATAAAGCTAATGACACCATGTCCAAATACTTGATGAACTATTGCAGATGCTTGCAGAATGGCAGTTCAAAGAATTTTATACCATATTCTTTTAAAAGCAAACTCATCTTTCTATTCTGCAGCTATATTTTGGTGCAGCCCTCTTTGGGAAATTCAGTTTAGACAATTCACAGTTGATATTATAAAAGTTAAGGTTAATATCATACATAACAAACATAACTTTTCATGTGATGGAGAGAGCCTGACATCTTCCTGTCTTGTTTTTCATCTTGTTTGTCTTACATAAGGTGTTTGTATCCACGATGATAATGACTGAAGTGCAGCATTATTATAAATTTTTAATCCTCACATAAATTCAGTACAATCATCAAGGTCACAGTTTGTCCATTTAACGTTTCATTCTCACCTATAACATATTATAACAGCTGACTGTTCCTCTAACTTGACGCAGGCCCCTCAGTCGGTTTAGAAATCAGACCAATCAGAAGATAAACAGACAGCAATCTCTATCGCTGTTAACTCAGCTAATAGAGTTTGAAAGAGTAACATTTTTACTGATATAATTCTACAAATACGTGTGTGAGATAATCTAATGGAATATTTAGGTACTTTCCATTAATAAGAAACTCGGATATTAAACATTATTGTCTCACATCAATTGCCATTGAAATACAGTATAATGAAGCAAACCTCACACCGGTTTCAAACTGTAAAACGAGTACATATGAACATCACGTAGGCACTCACCTCCCACAGACACCTGAACTCCCTCTGTTCAATGCGTAGGAGCTCGCTGAATTCCCTCGTGACAATAGTCGCATGTCGGGGCGTGTTATCCAGTATCGACTCTCCAAAGGCTGTACCGGTCCCCAGCGTGCATATAGTGACAGCATCCTGCAGGAGACACAGACAGGGGATGACACAACAAGCTAGACGATGATGTGTTTTTGTTAATGCGAGATCAGTGGGCGACAATCTCACTCCACTCCAGTGAATCCACTCAACTCTCATTCAGCAGCTCCCCAACACAATGACTGAAGTGCATAATGTTAAGAATCATTTCACTAATACCGGCTGATGTCGCAGGTAATTCGGATGGAAGTTCTTATCAGCTGTAATCAAAATGATGCACAAAAGACACTTACATCAGACAGTGCAGTAAATTTAACGTGCCAAGCTATCATCCATCCATCCTTTATTTATACCGCTCATCCAAGTCAGGGTCAAAGGAAGGCTGCAGCCTAACCCAGCAGTACACCCTGGACAGGTCATCAGTTTATCACAGGGCTGACACAGAGAGACAGACAACTGGATCACACTCCCATCCACACCTACGGGCATTTTAGATACTCCAGTTCACCTAAGCTGCATTTCGTTGAAGGTGAGAGGAAGCAGGTGTTGTTGGAGGGCACCCTCGCAGCAACGGGACATGCTAACTCCACACAGAAAGACTCAAACCGGGTACCTTCTTGCTATGAGGCCACAGTGCTAACCACTAAGCCACCGTGTCGCCCACACCAAGCTGTACTTTATTTAACAAACAGATGTGCGCACGCAGTAAGAAGTGAATGTGATATACGGATGCACTAAAAAAGATGGTCCCATTTGTATCTTTCATTCTACTACATCAGACCATGGCAGGGACTTTCTTTTACTTATACCTGATAGTTTGCCGTCTCTGAAACTTTAACATCCAGAGAACCAGAAATGACCGCATACCAGCAGGTGCCAATGTCTCCTTGACGATACACTGAAAAAAAGGAAAGTTTAAAAAAGGCTGTTTGAAAAAAACACACTTTACTGTTTCCAGATATATTCAGAGACGTTGTGTCTTCACGTACAGGTGATGCCTTTCTCCAAGCATTCATAGTATCCACACAGGCATATCTGTTGCAGTAAACATGGGTGGAATCTTTCAAAGGCCTTCACACTTTTCAGACGTGCCAGGATTATATCAACATCTTCCTCCGAGCGCTCCGCTGGTCTGGAGAAAAACACAAGATGTGCAGACAAAGACAACATACAGGTGACTGCAGGGAATAAACGTATACACAGTAAGGAATACAAACAGCACTGCGGGACCTCCATCAATCAGAGGAGGCTGAGCGCAGCATGGCCTGGATTCTAAATACGCCCCGATCTCTGCAGGAAAGATTTGACACCAATACAGCTCCAATGCAGTCCTTCGGTTTCACGTTTCAAACGCATGTATAAAAAACTGTTTTTGGCTCAGTATTAGCAAGAGAATCACCAAGCAGCTGTTTCTGGTAGGAGGAGAAAGAAGCATTCTGATAATAGAAAAGCTTATGTTACCATGGAAACAATGTTGTTGTTTAGAATGTTGACGTTTGCTGACAGTAAAATGACACTGTAACAAACTGCTTCTAATGGGTGCGTTGACCGTCCATTTATGCCACTTTTTGCTGCATGCGGTGATATTGTCCCACATTTTTAAAACAGAGGCTGTGGATGCAGCACTTGGATGCTACTTACGGCAGATTGTAATATGTAGTCATCCTTTAAAAGTGAAATCAAACCTATCAGTCACTTAAAAGGGAAAAGAGACACTCGCCTCACCGTTGCAATGATGCTGCGGCTCTTAGTACAACTGTTTGATCGTGTATTCTCTGTGCTGTAGTGCTAAATTAATCTTATCATTCAGACCAATACATCAAGAATACACATTTTCACGACTATTAAATTCCTTTCCTTGTTTCCATCGTGCTGCTACGTCTGACAGGTCACAGCCTCTGGTTGAATGTTGTCCATTTCTTCCCTCACACCTTGGACAAGCCTTGCTCTACTGCGTATTTCATCCCACACACTGCAACAGCGTGTGCACCACTTTCTGCGATATAAAATGTCAATGGCATCAATCAATCTAGTTCCACTTCCTACTCTCCTACCCTACTCTTTCTATCCTTCTATATTTCTTATACATCTTTTCTTCTTTCTCTCTACCCCTTCAATTGTGATACTTGATTACATTTAACTAGTAATGCTTTTTTCCATATAAATGAGTACATTTTTATTATGTATGCATTTTTCACTACGTCATAGTGATTCCACCACTGGTCAAATGTAACACAGTGCTAACTTTGCCTCCTATTTGTACTAACACACGATCCATGGCTCCCACGAGTTGCATTTCAGTATAAAATCAGCGACAGATTGATAAGGGGAGGCATTGGCATGGAAAAGGTTAGACATACAAAAACCACTCAATTTGAGCGTCACGGGCGCCTGTGACGATGAACAAAAGGACATTACTGTGTAAACACATCTGGTCATCTGCGTCACTTGGCTTTTTATAGCTGATGTACTCTGGACCTTCCTTAAGGGTGTCATTGTTTTATTAGCATATTGAGCCTGTGTGTATGTAAACCTTTACTTCAAAAACATGACCAAAATCTATCTATCTATCTATCTATCTATCTATCTATCTATCTATCTATCTATCTATCTATCTATCTATCTATCTATCTATTTATCTATCTATCTGTGTGTAAACATACATATTTACAGCTATTTATTTACATTTAATGGCTAACAAACAATCTCTCTGGTTCATTAGATATAATAAATTCTTTGTATGGGATCATCGTCCCTCTAATCACTCTGTCATCTAAAATCTAAACTTTTAAACACTGGCCTCACATTTCCAACTGAGTTATTAAACCCCAAACAACATGTTGATAGAAAGTTTTTCCCAATCCTGGGAATGTTGGGAATGTTACACAATGAATGATCTGAGTTGTTATTCTCCATCATGACCACAAAACTATAGTGACAATAATATATAGTTATGAATTCATTTGTTTGTCTTCACACTGTACAAATTGTAAGTAAAGTTTGTCCAAAATCTCACCCCATTTTGGAAAAGCAAAACAATATGTTGACAATAATGAAACACCCGGATGATACAAAGAAACAAACGACACACTGGGTTGTTTAAGATAAATTCTTTGCTGTGTGTGGAGAAATCTTCATCCTTATCACAGACTCATTCTGTGTTCCACCCAGACTAACTGACCGGTTTGTGTTGAGACCAACCGGTCTCTGGTCAGGCTTGGTTGAGGAGACCAGAGCCCTGCTGGAGGTGGATGTGCCCAGTCACAGCTGTGGCTTCAATGACAGCATTAAACACCTGTCTAAGGTAATAAAAAACACCCCTGCAACGTTCCATATGGAAACAGTGCTGCCCGTGATGACTCTAAACCCTTGGATTCGTATCCTGGTACCCACACATGGCGGTTCGTGTGCTCATTCCAGACCTGATGGCGTTGGGAAGTTAAAACAACTCGTGTCGACATGTGTTCGTAGTTTGGGCGCAGCCGCGTCAGGACGAAGGAGTCAACGTTCTTCACGATTCATGAAGGCACACAAAAGGCAAAACTTACCTCTTATCCAGACAAATAATCCACTCTGCAGACTCAGACGATGAACGCGCGGATGAAGAGGTGTGAGCCGCTACCATGTTGAGATCCTGATGTTGATGCTGAGAGGAGGAAGAGGAGGAGGTGGAGGAGGAGGAGGCGGAGGTAGAGCTGGACGAGCAGCAGCAGCAGTCACTCAGACACCACCATCACCATCATCATCATCATCATCATCATCATCCTCTCACCTGAGAGAAGACAAACAGGAAGAGTCTCTGCAGGTTCAGCAGTCATCACTCACCCGGAATCGATGTGGAGCAACCAGAGCAACCTCATCCTAGTCCAGTACAACTCCATCAGCTATCACAGAAAAAAACAAAACATATAAACAAATGATAATAATGTCAAAATAGTAAATGAAATGTATAATATACTGTGTATAAAATAATATATACGTTTTATTCTATTCTTAGACCATAATAACCTAATCTATTCTCTATTCACACCAGTTGTAATGTGTAATAAAATAGATGCGTGAATTTGTGCATAATGTCATTTTCCTCGATTCTTCAGGATTTTTACAATTGTTACTGTGTGAAAACTGTTATTTGATTATTAAGATTTATTGATTATTATTCATTTAGAAAATCAGATCATTTTAAAGTGTGAAATGCAGCCTACATAGTGCAGCAGCTCATAACATTTACTGTGCCAATTTACCTCCCACAGTCCAACAATGGTGAAAAACCTATTCTTTCATTTGTTTGTTGTTGTTGTTTTTTAATCTAATTCTTACATATCCTTGGATCTTTCAGTGGCAATTTTGTCACTGACGATGACAAAGCTTATTCTTCAGATCAAATATCAAAATAATTCCAAGCGTCAAATATGAACTAACAAAGAAGTGGCTCTCAAATGATTGTAGTCTGAGTCGGATTACACTGTGCTGCACTTTCAGTAAAGGGTACAGTTACACTCACAACAAAATGTTTTGACATAAAACTGAAGCAGAGAAACAAAGGTGAGTGATGCAGATGGTGTGTGGCTGTACACAGTTGGCATGAAGCAGATAGCAACTCCCTGCTGGAGGAGGATTAAAGTGACCAGTCAGCACAAAGAGGGACTCTCCACTGCAG